>BMAO01000654.1:0-116663 GCA_019973975.1 Trichonephila clavata | reverse complement strand
AAAGTGGTATATGGAATTGTCGCCAAATCTAATTACGTTATTCCTGACGATCCTGATGAGGACAATGGAATAAAATTATGAAATTATTGTATTGTCATCGGTTCTTGACAAGTGTACAAAATTTCGAATTAATCTGACCTTTTTAAGTGGGTGAAAATCGAGTTCCAAGATTCCGTTACATGCAAGTGAAACTTATAAAAGCATGTTAATAATAAAAAAAAATATTTAGCAGTTAGA
The DNA here is from genome assembly GCA_019973975.1 of Trichonephila clavata. Lineage (NCBI taxonomy): Eukaryota > Metazoa > Arthropoda > Arachnida > Araneae > Nephilidae > Trichonephila > Trichonephila clavata. The sequence goes on along the minus strand of BMAO01000654.1, from coordinate 116,426 downwards.
ATGTAAATTTTTTTTTCACAAGCACGAGCCTTTTTAATTTAATTTTCATTTTCAGAAAAATGTTTATATTATGGTAAGCAATTGCAAAACACACACACACCCTCCACTTTCTCAGATACAGAACATTTTTTTTTTTTGCTTGTTTTATTTTTATAAACCCCAAGTGTATTTTATACTTGCATATAATTAGCTTTAAATTCAAAACACTCGTTACACCTTATTCTTTTAGTCGCTAATCTGAAATTAGTCGCCAAATCTGGAAATGGTATATGGAAATAGTCGCCAAATTTAAAATGTATATGCAGTAAGTCGCCAAATCTGGAAATGCTACATGGAATTGTCGCCAAATTTGATTATCCTTATTCCTAACGATCCTGAAAAAGACAATGGAACAAATTATGAGATCATTGTGTTGTCACCGGTCCTTGACAAGTGTGCAAAATTTCGAATTAAGCTGACCTTTTAAAGTCGGTAAAAATCGAGTTCAAGATTCCGTTACATGCAAGTGAAACTTAAAAAAGTGTGTGAATAATAATAAATGAATATTAGCACACCGTAAAAAATACTCATTAAGTCGAGCTATATCTTTCCGTTTGTAGAATAAATTGGAAGTATTTATGTCAATTTTTTTTACTAAATTAAAACTCGCTGACTCTCTCTCATTGAATTAAATGTTTATCTCACAATCTGCTCATGAGTAAATTTTTAGTTATATCGTGTCAGCAATCTGCAAATGGAAATCATCTGTACATTAATTTACTTTTCTCGATAAAGATACCTCCTGTGAATTTGGCTTAAATTCAAATATGTATAATTTTGTATAAATATTTGGCTTTTATATTAAATGCTTATGATATAAATATGTATATTAAGAGACGTAGAGTGAAAAAAAAACTGATCACTGACAATAGTCAGCGAATATATAATTAGCACGAAATTTGATTTTTAAGAATTCAATGTGATTCGCTGTATCGACATTTTTTTCATGACATACGTGTGCAGTAAAGCCGAACTTTACGCTAGTGACTGAATGAAACTGAGAAAGTCGAATTCGTGTAGTCGGGGTATATTTTCGCATATAATATTATTTTTAATTGGGTCGGAGACGAAAAAAATATAATAATTTAAAAGAAGAAAAAATGTTTAGTAAAATCTTAGATAACACAAAAATTGCAAACAAAAGTTATTTTGATGTAGAAGGTTTCACAAAAATCTAAGAAAAAGTAATCTGGCTCAAAGGTGTTTTTTTTTCTCCCGAAAAATTTCCTCGTAGCATGCTAATATTTTTTTGTTTGTTCCTTATTTTGTTGAAAAAATACACTCTTAACCCGCAGTGCACGCGCAGAGTGTGTCATACCTACGTGACCAGACGTCCCGTTTGAAGGCTGCCTTTTTATACAAGACGTGTCCCAAATGAACTCTGGACTCAAATGTCCCGTTTTCGTAACCGCACGAAGCTGTTGGAAAATATTGAAACTTGAGGTCAGACTGTATCGGCAGTTGAAGCTGCAAGGAAATCATCAACTAAAAGACAATTTGATCAGAAACAGACCATCCGTCTCTTCCATTTACGTCCGCAATTAAATGGTGAAATCAAAGATAATGGTACTATATAGATGAAGAGTTTGTGAAAAGGACGGCTACAGAATTTATAAATTAAGCGTAAATATCTGGAGCAGTGAATTGCTTTCTTACCAAAGTAATGGAGATATTTTATTGGGCAGATTTAAAAAAGTCCCCGCATGGAAGACGTTCAAAAATCTCTGGTTGTCAATTGAAAATATATATTGACTGTAATAAAGACACAGAAGTTTTGAAAAATTTTCATTAATTTCTAACTACATTACATCACAAAAAGTAACCGAATAAAAATGATTAAATGTTCCACGGAAACTCGTTGGGTGGAAGAATTCAAACACTTTTCACGCAACAATCTACAGCATGAAAACTTTTCTATTTTATTTGATATATTTTATGTTTGCCTGCTACAAATGCTCCAGTAGAAAGATATTTTCTATGATGAACAATTGTGGACTCTGAGAACCAGTTACTAATTTCATTCTAAGGTGATTTGATAATATTAAGGTGAATATAAAAAAAACGTTCCAATAGTTCATTCTTACTTAAAATTTCACCAGCTATATTAAAGCAATTTGTTCCTTGATAATATAAATATGACTAACATTTGGCATATTTTTTAATTCGTTACTTTTAAGCTAACTTTTTTGAATAAATACTTTAAAAAGTGGGTTTTTTTTCATGTATCCTGTTAATGACCTAACAAATAATTGTTTATCTTTCCGTTTTATATAGCTAGAAAATATTTTCTCTAGCTTAAAGGCGAAACCTAAAGGTACATAGTATGTACTATATTTTTGGATATCGCCTCCTCGGGTTTGTCATACCCTGCGCGTGAATCGCCGTTAAAGTTCTAAATGTATGAGCACACTTTAAAATCTTTCTTATTCAATGGTGTATTATTGTAATTGTGATGAAGAAATGTGATTTTTAAGTAATTTTATCGATAAAATATTTAATAGATATAGTACAACAGTGTTTTCGGATGAAGGAAAGCTCTTTGCGGGAATGATGAGGAAGAATCGAATGATGAAGAGTATAATAACAAGTGTTATTCCTCTACTGAAATCTATCCAGATAATTTAACTGAGGGAGCAACTATCGTCCTTGATAAAATGATCGCATCATATTTAATGGCTAAAAAATGTAATCGTTAGCTTATGACAATATTTTTTGTGTTGTTGAATGTTGTGACAGTAAATGCGCAAACTATTTTGTTAAATTATTCAGATACCTCCTACTAAACATCGAACCAGACGCTGATTTCTCAAGTGTTTTGGATTTCGATTTACAGAAGAATGTGAATGTAGAAACCAAAAAGCAATGCTTCCACGAAATTTAAAAAAAAAACAATTAAGATCCTGTGAAAGCATCGCACTCACTCGCGAAAAAACTAAATTTACGTATGAAAAATGTAATAAACATATTGTATTTCCGACTTTTCTTATTTTCACCCTTTTATGCAAATTTTACGGTAAAAACAGAATGTAAACTCCCCTTGGGTATGAGATACCCTGCTCGTGAAGTTAAGATCGTTTTTTTGCGCGTGAAGTGTCGAGTTAATTGGAAGGCTATATTTTCTAAAATACATAGTATATGCATCCCTTTTCCAATTAGTCTCTGAGACTTTCAGTCATAAATTCCCAACCGTCATTCGATCTTCTGATTGAACTGGATCTAAAGACTCGAGTTCTTCAATGACTTGCTCTTGCTCTTCTATGAGCTCTTCAATTGTCAGCTCCAGATGGTGGGAATGCAGCAGTTCTTGGTCATATTATGATAAATTAAAATAAATTTTTATGCCCAAGAGTCAATTCCGCGTGATACATCCGAACATGTACATTAGCTTAACAGGAAGCTGGGAGTGAGTAATCGAGTTGTATAACGCTCAAACAAGAGACGAATTCGTGTGACTACAACGTCACATGAATTTATATATATATAGCCCACTCATCTACATTCATTTGACGTGTATTGACTGTATCTTTCCATTATTTTTCATTCCCAAATATTAATATTTAACTGCAAAATTAGCAAATGTTAGATATTTTGACTGCAACGCATCGTATACAATTTATTAGTAATTTTATTGATTCTCTATAACCCGTAACAAGTTATTACATTTAATGTTTTAAAAATGTATCCAATTCAGTAGAATTAAAAAAAATAAAGAGAATGGAAATTAGTTATATGTATGATAATATTCAGGAAAAAAGTCCTATTTTCTGTTATGGATATCCCAAAGAATTTACAGAACTAATTAACAGGTCAATTACACTTTTCGAATGCAGAATATTAATTTCCCGGGCAAAGCAAGCATAAATCTTTCGCCAATTATGGCAGGAAATAAAAGTAACTGCATATAACAATGTTGCCGAACAATATCAAACCCAATTTCTTATGCTATTAATCATTAAGCTATCTCGATCACAATTGTAACAATGCAATAATTTACGAAGAGAGGAACAAAACCATATCGTATTCAATTAAAAAAATGAAGCATTTTTAAGTTATTTAAAAGTTAACAAATGTTCACTACAATTATAGAAGCCTTGATTTCCATAATAGAAAAGAAAGTTATTATCCATTGCAGAGTAAGTTAATAAATTATTCAGGAATAATTTTAGGTGGATCCAAATACTTACTATTTAAAATAGTGCCGTTCTCATATCGGTTTAAAGTATTATGCATTCTGCTCTGTCCTATTTTGAGGTGCACCAGAGCCCGAACCACTCCCACTTTACCAAAGAATTCATTTCATTTCAATCAAAGCGTTTAATTAATTATTCTGGTCACCAATACTTATAATAATTTTGTATATTGTATTATCTATTCATGTTATGAGCAAAAGTTTAATGAATAAAAGCAAGTTTTTTAATTACAGAAGTTGGTTAATAGGTTGAAAAAATTAGTTACTGGAAATGGTACACTGGGTGCTTGTGGAAAATTATTAGATTTTCTGGCGCTCCCCTTTTTTTCTTTATGGAAATAAGTTTTAAGTTTTTTCACTTTGTGTGCGTGTGAAATATGAGAAGGGGTCAATTGTAATAAGGGATTGCGTTTTATAAATACTTTTAATAAAAAATGTCGAATAACAAAGAGAGGGTAATTGACTGAAATATATGTGACCAGATTTAATTTTAAGAAAAATGTGTAGGTAGATGGATATTTGGAGCTAAGACTAGATTAGAGGAACTTAATACAAAATATATAATTTAATTAAAGTATAAAAAAATAATTCAATATCAAAACTAATTATTATAAGATACCATAATTTTTCGCCCAAATTTTCTTTTTTTAGTTTAGTCCGTTAGCTTGTGGAAAAAAAATATACTGTGCCTTCTGTAGAGCTTAAAAATTGCTGTTGTGAAGGATTACGAACACCTTAATCACCAACAGGTATTTTTAAATATGTTAAAAAACCTGAAACACACACACAAATTCAGAACAGATTTTCAAACAGAAAAATGTCTGCTTTTACATAAATCCCTTGCATTTTAAAGCATAATACAATGTGCGGTGGCCGCCATAGCCTAGTGGTTATGATCTCGAACTCGAGGCCGACATCATTTCTACAGAGTCGGGGAATCGAGTTTTGATGTCCCTAAGGAAGGGTTGACCAACCTTTTCAAAAAGAGTGCCTCTTTCAGACAAAAAATAATTAAGCGTGCCACTTCCAACTTTTCGAACAAATGAAAAGGTAAAAAACTGTTACTTATAGGATTATTATATAACTTTTACGCAAATAGCCTTTTTAGTTAAGTAGTGAGCATTTAAAAACAATATAATAAATGAGACCAAAGTACAAACTTAACTTTTATTGTTAATCGGTTCAGTTAATTTTAAGCGATATTTTGATTTTGTTTATGTTCACAAAAGAAAACACTTAATCATAAACGTATGCTGATTCAATTCTGCAACAATATATGACAGCCAAATCGTGTCAGTTTGAAAACTTGCTTGTTAATACTATAAATTTCCAAAATTTAATAGTATTTCTCTTATATTTTCTTTTTAGTGTAGTGTGTGTGGTGCTGTATACAATAATTTCGATTTGGATTTCAGGTGGAAAACTATTAACATTTTATAGAGAAATTGAAAAAGGATTTGTGAAAGATCTGCCTTTTTTTATCATCTTGAAAATTATTAAACCCAGTACTTGAAAAAATCCTGCTAAAATGGATATTAAATTTTTAAATCTATCTCATCTCGGAGCACTAGTAACTTTGGTAGAAAGCTCCTGCATTAATGTGGAATATGTTACTTTTTCCCCAAAAATCAAGTGTCCTATAATATCGAAGAAAAGCTAAATAACAGAGCCTGTCTTCATTCTAGAACAGCAAATACTCACTGAGCAGTCCAGTGTTTTTTTTTTATTTTAGATATTCTTTTTAAAAAAAACCACCCTCAAATTCCAAAATCTCGCGAGTGAAAAAGGCTTTTTGGAAAGCCAACTCGCACAACAATACAAGTGCATCCAAAAAAATTGCGGGGTTTTTCTTTGTCTAAAACGACCGCATTTCAATAAAATTGTAAAAAAAATTATTTATTATCCTTTCAAAATTTTTATTAAGTTTTCGTGTGTCACTGTTACAACTCCGCGGGGCCACGGGTTGGTCACCCTTGCCCTAAGGCAGTGGTGGCCAACTCATGGCACACGAAGACTTATTGAAAAACTTGATAATAAAATAAAATATATAGTATTTTTTCTTTACAATTTTATTGAAATATGGTTGTCTCAGACAAAAAAACCCTCAAAATTTATTTTAAACACTTTTAACTAACTGATTTACAATAGAAATTTATCATGTAAAGAATATTCCTTCATTGTTGCGTGCGCTGGCTTTCCAAAGGAAGTGCACGCATAAAATTTTGGAATTTGAGAGAGCGTGTTTATAAATATCTGGAAGTAAACAATGAATTGCCCGATGAGTGCTTGCTGCTCAAGAATGAAGTCTGGCTGTGGGACTAAGCTTTTTTTTTACCGATATTATGAGGCATTTAAATCATTTAAATTTAAGATTACAAGGAAAGAATGTGTTTTTCCTCTCCTGGTTGATCATATATCTTTTGTAAGCAAACCTTTGTATTTTTTGTCTCAATCTTGAAGAAAAAAAGATTAACACGTTTCACAATATGCAGAAACTATCACCCAAAGTTGATAATGCTCCGAGTTATAACAGATTTAAAAATTTATTATATATTTTAAAGGATTCATTCAGTGATAGGTTGGATGATTTTCAAGATGGTAAAAAAATTGCTTATCATTTCATAAATCCTTTTTCAATTTTTCTACAAGACGTTGATTGTTACCCCCCTGAAATCCAAATCCAAATTATTAACCTACAGCAACATACTAAACTGAAAATCAAATATAAGGGACTTATTTCAACTCAAGTGATCTAAATTATATTGAATTTTGAAAATTGTAACCGATAGGCAATTTTCCAAATTTACACAATTTGGCTGTCAGATATTGTTGTAGTTTTGGATCAACACATGTTTGTGAACAAATCTTGTCCATTACGAACATAATAAAATCATAATATCGCTCAAAATTAACTGATATTACACACCTAAAACAATCTTATTTTGCTAACATCTTCAATAACTAATCCTAGAGGACTTTGTAAAAAAACTACAAATTCAAAAGCAACAAGTACTCAAAAGCAAGTACTGACTGTTTAATAATAAATTAGAATTAAATGTTTAAAGTTAATCATTTTTATTTTATACCTAAAAAGTTTATTAACTAAATTTTCACTACTTAGACTTGTATAAAATATATGCTATTTGTGTGAAAGCCCCATAAGCCAATAAGTAACGTCATTTGGGCTGAAATTTTCTATACACTATTGTTTTGGGTAACAATACGATGACTTAATTATAATTAATTAAAAATAATTGACTGAAATTAATTATTTAAAGAATTACAGATACAGCACGTTGGCTTCATTTTTAGCGACTTGGGTCAAAATTTTAAAAGATTTTTTTTTTCACGTTTCAAAGCATTCAGTTGAACTGAAATTTTATATACACGAATGTTTTGGATGACAATACGATACTTTAATGACAGTTAATAAAAATTGATTTCCACTTAATGTTGTGATTCTGTCAATGTATATACATATTTATATTAATAGTCATTATTTAATAAAAAGTAACTTAAATAATTTTCTTTGTTGATATCTAAGTAGGAATTGACTTAATTTTTTTTATATTACTTCTTATTAATTAATAACTAATAACTCATTTTTATTAAATGCTGTTATTGTAACGTCAAGCTTCGCCCAATAATATTGAATTGATAGAAGCAGTAGACATAGTCTTTAATAATACTTCTCCCTAATCACCAGATAATAACGTTTCTGTCATTCTTATGCTGGAGGCAATGATGAACGATGCCTCTAATAATTTTATGCTCACGCATGTAGGGAAAGCAGAGTTTTTCACTGTCAAAGGATCCTTTCTACAGGTTTGAAATACAGTAAAGAAAATATTGAAGTATCCAAAAATCATCCGAACACTCAATATAAAATCTGGTCATTGTATTTTAAATTTATATTAATTTAATTTAGTTTTTCAATAATAAATTTTGCGTTCTATATTTTTCTTTCTTTCCTTTTGTTACTATTATTATGGGACAGAGAGAGTATGTAATTTTATCCAAAATGTATTACGAGTTTGGCAAAGCTGATGTTATAAGTGGAGACATTTTCAAGTCTTTTTCTTAAAATCAGATTTAATGCAATTTTTCATTTTTATACATATTTTTTGTCACCCTGAAATTTTATACGCAATTTTGACATTTTTTTGTTGTCATCGTTATAATTTGAGGGTTTTTTTTACGTATAAAAATGATCTATAGAGTGGAAAAAGTACTTTTCACAAAACCTATTTTTACGCAGACACAATTTTACCAATATTATTGTAGAGGTTGAAACGTAACAGAGATATATTTCTCATCCATTTAAGCACTTCAGAAGGATGGGATTTTTACAAAAAAAAATAAATGTTTTGTTCAATATAGATAAAAAAAAAAATAATAATTTAGAAATAGAGAAGTCCTAAAAAGGCAATTGATTATATTTTTGCCCTACAATGCCGTATGTATGTAAAGTATATTTGATAAGATTTTAATTAAAAATCATAGCATGTAAACGGACTGGAAAATGATATGATTAATCAAGATACAATTCTAAAATGTTACAGGAAAATCAATATAAGTTTCATTTTGTACACCTTATTTCTCAAAATATTCTTTAAAATAATGAATTATAATGAGCTAAATTCATGTGACGTCATAGTCACATGATAATGATAACCACGTGTTTCTAGCCAATCAGTTCACAAACTCATGTGTCTATGACGTCACATGATAAAAGCAATCATTTATTTCCAGCCAATCAGCTCTTGCGCTTTATTATGTGTTGCTAACATTTGCTCTGTGCAGAAACTTTCTCTTAAAATGTGTACATATTTGCTTACACTTATTTCGCACATAGGTATATAAGGACTTTTTTTTTAAACACAGGTACAAAATAATCTTTTTTTAAATTTTAAAATCTTTTTGAAGAAAAAAATTTTTTTATAACTTTTGAACATATTTACCCAATTATGAAATCCGAAATTATCGAAGTTTCATTAAAAAAAAACATCAAGTGCATTTAGTTTGATGTCTTTTTGAATTAAATGGGGAACAGGTGTTTGTCTTTATCGTGTGACCGTCATGAATTGAGCTCATTAAAAACTCCCTCTCGCCATGGAATCACACTTTCCAGGAATAAATTTATGTGACTGATTACATCGACAGATGGAACCTGTCATTAATTACCTAATAATCAATAAAGTAAACATAAACGTAACGAGAATATGTCGTTAGATTATGAGTCATGATGCTGACTAATCAGCCCACACATTTTATTTCAATGCTATTTAAATATATTTCCATCAAACTGCAGTGCGCAGTCCAATAATTAAGTTCAATTGTTTTCATTAATAACATATACTTTATTAATTTATCTTAATAAGGAAGTTGAGTTTCACTTTTTTTATAGTTAAATTGAGAGTGAATTTTGAATTCTTTTTAAATCATATTTTGTTGTAATGTATAAAATAAATTATAGTTTTCATTTTGTGATTGATGAAAATGTATAAATATTTATTTTTTTAATGCTTAAGGAATTTGATCGCAAAATCATTTTTTAGTGCCAAAGCTTATTTGTTTTCACTGATTTGTAATATTTCTCAGATACTAGTTTAATTAATTTAAGAATTCAACTTCTTTTTAAAATTTTGAATTCAAATCCATTTATATAAAGTACACAATGTAATAAAATTTCAACTTAAAAAGCTGGATTAAGCAGTATCATAGTTTTATCCTTATTTACACAAATGATTTGTAATGCTCTATAGGAACTAGTTAAATCTCATAAAATATAAAAATTCAAATGCTACTTAAAAATCTAAATTTAACAATTCAGAGGATGTAATGTAATAAAAGTTCAGCTTAAAATTATGCACTTATATGGAAATAAATTCAAAGCACGTAGTACTGAATCACTATTCCATTTGAATATTATTACTTTATAATGCTTCAACTTTCACATTTATATTCTTAATGTTTACGACTTAATAATGAATTTGAATTTACTTATCTACTTACTTTGAAAACTTTTGAATTAATTTGCTATCAGAGCTTTTGAGTATGATAATTTATTTAGCAAAAACTCTGTGAATGTCAGTGTCATTCATTTTTTTCCCGATGTGTTTCACTTAAACAATTTCTAAGAATAAATCAACAAAATGAGCATAGAATAAAATTTGTATAACAATATCTCACTACAAAATTCTTTTTACAGTCGAACTTCAAACTACATATTTTTCCAGATCATAAAATATAATGTCGTTGCCAAACGATTTTACTTAAAATAAACAAATATAATAAAAATAACACGTACAAAAATTAATTAAATTAAATTAAGATCACGTGACATTAGTTCACAATTTTTAACATACGGAAAATATCGCGTTAGGCGTTTCAGAAGTAATTGAATGCTGAATTCCCTGAAAGATTTTGTATGTTTATCTGTTGAGCGTATCAACGCTTGACAATGTTTTTTGAGTAAAAAAAAAGTGAGTATTATTTTCAAGTAGTTTATATAACCATTAGTAAATAAAAACAGAGATGTCAGAAAAGATAAATAAGTTCCATTTGACCTCATTTTCATAGTTCTTTTTATGAATTCTATTTAAATACTGAATACTTTTGTTATTGTTTCTACAAAATATATATTTAGTTCTTAAATGTCCGAGTTTCAAGAATTTTTTTCCTCTTCGCTTGACATATTTCGCTTTCTATAACACATCGAAACTGTACAAAAAATTAGTTTTAAAAAAATTAATATAGTAGACATAGGAACACCTAGCACTATAATTTTCTTTTACTTTTTTTCATTTTGTGCATCACCTAGGAAAGCTTGTAAATAATATATAGCGTATGAATTTAAGACTTAGTACTTGGAATTTGAACGCTACTTGCATTGAAATATACTCTGAAGCTAGTATCTTAAAATTATGAAATCATGCTAAAATTTTGTGCACAGATGCCATTGCTTTGTGCTAGGCCATTTTAAATAGAAATCTTATACTAAATCTATATAGTATCAAATACAATAGAATCTATATAGTAATAGAAATCTATACATGTGTTGCCCATTAAATAATCCAATATTTAAATGTTTTTAAAAATTTTAAATAAATTAAATTTAAATGCTTAGATCAATTTAAACTTCGCTGTGTTTACATTATAAGTTTTTTGGTGCCTATTGAACATTTTTAAAATTCGGTCACTAACAGCCCCGATTTTCAAAAAAAAAAAAAAAAAGAAATTCTTATGAAAAATTAAATGATTATATATTTTGACACTTTTCTTTGTTTTTTATTGATGATGACCTATCTAAACTTGAGCTTAAAACAATGGCCATCAAACTTTATTGACCCACAAAACCCTCCGAACTATATACATTTTTTCAGGGACCCTTCCCCTCCCACAAACAAATCGTTAGAATAATACAACTTAAAGAAAAAATTTTAAATGGATCAATATGTTATAGGTACTTTATGAAAACACAATTCAAGAAAAGTATTGCATTTGGTATTAAAATTCATTTAAACTATTTTATAAAGGTTGAAAATTTATTTTAAAAATTCTTAGTAAAATATTGAAATCTAAAGTCGTTGTTATTTTCTTGTTAGAGCTGCTAATTCTACTTTGTTTTGACTTCACACTGCATGTTCATATAATTAACATCTACTTAAATAATCATCTTTCCAAATTTTACATTGGTGTCAGAAAATTTTATCGATATACTATTTAAAGGAACATTTTGCATTGAGTTAAAAATGTCGAATATTCTAAAAAGAACTAAAATTATTGTGTTCTCCGGTTTAAAATCTTCTAATTTCCTAAATATTTTGGTGGTTTTTTTTTCGAAATTTAAGATTGTATTTTGTCCATAAAGTACTTGTTTATATTTCTTTTTACAAGCAAACTATATATACCTCTAAGAATTCCATCTTTATTTAAAATTAAAATTTTACTAAAATTTTGGTACTTAGATTAAGCATATAGTGATCACTTGCGGTGCACCTATCAAAGTTCTAGGGAATCCCAGGATTCCTCGAACACAAGATGAAGACCTCTGGCTTGAACTATTAAATATAAGTTCGGCAATATTAAAAAATTAAAATTTTTTTTTAAAAATTAGGAATTATTATGGTTTGTTCAAAGATTTGTTTGTAAGATATTATTTCGTACCCGCTTTTTTTATTTAATAAAAGTCGATTAACTTTTAATATATATTCAAGTTTTTAATGTTTCAAAAACGCTTAGTACATAAATTTCGGAGCTAAAAAGATTCTGTAAAATTGCTTCGAGAAAATTTTTTTACGTGAATCATATTTTTTAAAAATTTTGTTATATAAATAATATTTTGTACAGCGCGCGATCCAATAAAAAATAGGGTAAAATATATTGCTAGGTATCATTCTGTAAAAAATTAAGTCTTAAAAATGTTTTCACTGTTTGAAAATTTCTGAAAGATCAAGGGAGGGGGGAGGAGATAAAAACAAACAAAATAATTTTTTTTAACGGAATTACATTCCGCTTTTACCGTACTACACATTCAAAGTTTCATCAGCAAAAAGATACCATTACTTAACACAATAGAGCTCTTTCAAGTTTGACTGCTCAATACCAATAATCGTGAGATCTCTTACTTGTTTTTAAATAAGGCCAACTCATCCAATTCACCAACGAAGACAAAACACACAAATGCGTTCTCGGAAAAGCGAGAGGAGAATGGAAGGGGGAGGGAGGGAATTTACTTATTCAGAGGGGGGAAAGTTAAAAAAAATATTTTACATGTGTGGTTATTCTCCTTTTCAAAACAATTTTTTGTTGTCCTAAGAAATTCTTTTAAAAATATAAGTGCCAGTTTCAAAAAACTCCAAAAAGATTAAATTACTTCTATGATCTTTCTATTCTATTATTTTTCTATGCGTGTAAGTCACTTCCCCGATTATCCCGAGTTGTCTCGAGCTCATATAGATTGCAATTAATTTTTAAATCCCGAGTTATCTTAAACTTAGCAGAATGTGTCAGTTCGATTTGTTTTATTGCGTTTTCATTCGACATGAAGTTAAAAATGTAAGTCGTCGACTAGTTTTTTATCAAGAAAAAGAGGGAAAAAGTATTTTAACAGTACAGGACCGGGCAATTTTTCCTGTTAAGCCGAACTTGATTTAAATATTCTTATAAAATCATTACTGTAATAATATACACCGAAATTTATTTGTTTATTAGCATTACAAATTCCATGCATTCCTAATAAAGCTCACTCCGGTGTGATCACGGGCCTCCGAGCGGGGAAAACGCAATTTCACATATAATACCGTAGGCCCTGAAGTGATCACATACATATATGTATGTGATCATGGTCCTGAACGCGAATTCAGAATATTTTCTTTCATTTATTAGGTTTGGCTTTGTGGAATTCCTATACTTTGTATAGAAAATCAGGAGGTTCACATTCAGCTAAGCAATTTAGAAAATAACTCGTTGGGAGACTAATTGTACACAGAAAATCATTGTGACAATTTTCTGACACATCAGGAAGCCCCAGCATTTGTTTTCCACCGCTCAGGCTAACCTCAAAGAATTAATAAATGTTATTCCTGCCAATGTTCTACAGTGCCAAAATTCAAATCCAACGAGACTGCTCTCATAAAAAAGATTCCAGAAATAGAAACAAATGAGAGAGATTACCAGATATCCTCCCCCCCCCATTTCCTAGTTAACCGAATGTCAGGTATAATTTGTTTCAAAAACTATCATGTAAAGACTTACATTTAATTGTGTTTCGTTTGCCGTGATAACTCGGGAAAGTATTCTGATGATAAAACGAAATGCTTTCATTACATATAAAAAAAGATTCAACTTAAAATCTGTATATTATGTTTTGTTTCTGTGTGTTCCTAGTATTTAATAAGAACGTTTTAAAAATCTGGTGTATTTTTTTAAAATGGATAAGGGAAGCGTTTGAGCGATATTTCAAATAGAGAAAACTATGGGAAATATATATATAAATTTTGATTAAAAAGCATTCATGCTCTATCTGTAATTTTTGCTTTAAAGGTACTGTTATGGATATAGTATTATCTTATACATAATCTTATCGTATATGTAATTATATTGAGAAAAAAAAACATTATAACTTACATAAAAACTCTTTTCAAATATTATTATATACATTATACTGGCTCCATTATATTTCTCGGTTTTGAAACGTGTTTTTAAACTCTCGAGTTCTTGTAAAACCTTGCTTAAAATTGTAATTAACTCTAAATAATTTCCTTTTTTTGTGTAAAGATGTAAGATATAATAAATTATGGTTAGGTTAAATTTTGTATATTATATAAAAGCAGTTATCAGAAAAATCCTTCAAAAATACTTCGATAGAAGACAAGATGTTTCTTTGATGTTTGTTTTAAGCAAAATCACATTCTTTTTCAATGACATCGTCTTTTGATTAAAATCATGATCGTAAACGTGCTTGACCGTGATTTTCCTGTTGACAAGAGAAAAACAAACAAAGGAAAAATTGTTTTTCTGAATTAAAAGGAAATGTAATTGAGTTTCTTGGGCTATTTTCGAATTTATGCATATTTTGCACAAAAAATAAATAAATCATATTTTCATTTGAGAATCACTCACTGTGTGGAACTCATTATATTTTTAGAAAAAGTGAATGGGAAATAATACTCAGTCGTAGCATATTTGGCGTCAGTTGTCGTGTTATTCAATATTATCATAATATCATTCATAATAACTTGACACACTTGTGTAGTTAGTTCTGCTTGGGCCCTGTATCAAAATACCCTTAACATTTTACTATGTTTTGCACACACATTTTGGGGTCCCTGTAACGGGTGCCCCATATCAATGATACGGCAGTAGCGACGCCCCTAATGTAACATGAAAATGATAAATTGTATTTTTGAGAAAAATGTTTTCTATAAATTGGAAATAATAATAAAAAATATCTTGGAAACAATAAAAAATATTTAAATTTCTAACGACATAGTTGTATTTATTTCTAATTAAGATTATTCATTAATCAATTAATACGAAATTTTCGAGTGGCCTCGGCTGCCTTATGGGGAAGGCCACGAATTCGTGGCCAGCTCAGCTGTCGTCCTCGTCTCTTAGCGGAGATTCAAAAGTATGAGGTCCACGACCAGTATCCCTCCTTTTTCTTTCTAGTGCGACGTTAATAAACACTCACGAAATTTTAAGACTTATTCATACATTATTTTTTTATGTTATGGTGTATATTAATACATGAACTGGGTGTCGTGTCCGGATAGAATAACTGCATTTTCATATATTAATTTTAAAAAATACTGTTTACAAAAGTACGTGTTTTTTTTTTTTTTTTTGCAATACTTAATGCACGATTTCAATGTTAGCATGTTTCAATGTTCAATGAAGCATTAGTTGTGCGCGAGTCAGTCATCGAGTCAGTGGCGTAATGTACACCGCATAACTCCCGCTTCGTGAGGGGCCAATGATTCTAGGGGGCCCCAAATCCTATGTAACGGTTTTACAACCTTTTGTACGATCCGGCTTGGGGCCCAAAACTTTACTTTGCAAGGGGGCCCTAATATTTTCCGTTACACCTCTGCACCGAGTTTATACTAGATTTCTTGCCACGTTCTATGAAGCATCGCAAGATCATCAATCTAAATGGTGACTCTAATTCGACTTTTAATTTCATCATTGTCACTAATTGAAGATTGGAGTAAGCAATGTTTTTCACGCATCCCTATTAGTTCTCCAAAGGTGTTATATCTAGAGATCTAGGTGGCCACGCTATTGAACTTCCTCTTCCCATCCATCTCGCCGAGGAACTTTTTCTATCTCCCAAACTCCAGTGTGTTGGTGCCTCATTTACACTGTACATGTGTTACAGATTTAATTTCGATAAACAATTCGAAATTCCATTGGTTCATTCGAACCAACTTGCACTTGTTCAAGCGATTAAGCCATTTTGAAACAAGAATGTTGAAAAACGGGGAGGCTGTGTTATTTGGTTTGCATTTCATATAATACAGAAACTCTCTCTCTCTCTCTTCTCTCTCAATCTTTTCTTTCCGGAACTTAAAAAAAACCGTAAGTAAAAATCTTCGTTTGCTTATTTTTAATTAATTTTTAAAGTGTAGTCATACTTTTCGGACAGCCTATGTCATGCTTTTTAAATAAGTACATGCATAAGTGTAAAAAAATTCACTGAACGTTCCTTTAAATTTAAAAAAAAAAATTTAAACGCTGTTTTTTTATATTAATAGTTTAGTTATTAAAGGCACATTTAAGTTTCTTATAACAGTTTTTGAACGTAAGTACAAGGGAATTTTCTTTCTATTTTTCAACAGCATGGCTATTTTAAAGAGAAGTTTACTTAGAATCGCACATTATTATCAGAGGTAAGAAGTGTGCACGCGCGTTGTTCTCATAAAACACAATTATTTTAGTATGCTTAGACATCCTTTTGCGAATTCGTGCGTTCGTGTAATATCTGCAACCATCAAGAAAACACTTTTTGCAAAATAGTTTCTTTTTTTAATTTCTTACAGAATTAATGTTACGTGGGAAAAAAATTAACTTCGAAAGTTCCATATAATGCGATAAACAATTTTTTAAATATTTTATGCAAAATTAAAATTCGTGAAATGTATAATTACATATAATTTTTATTTAATTAAAATCAATTAAGATTTTCGGTGGATATTAATGATAACCAGGAATCAACTAATAAAGAAATCGCTTCCTTGATGTATTTAAAAATAATTAAATTAAGCATTGGCAATTTATACATATTACGCAAGATTATTTTTAACAAAGGATTGGAAAGTGAATGAGAGTGAGTTATTTACTTTGCACTATAAAGTAATACATGAGTTCTATTGGCTGCGGACATCGTAATTTTGAGCCATGATCAAATGACGAATCACTTGAACTGACCCTCCCTCTCCGAACTTCCATATCACACCAACAAAAGGAATTTGAGCATCGACATATTTAACGTGAATTCACAGCGGATCTTCATTGGCACTAGTCTGGAACTGAAGACATGCCAGCCACGAGTTCATGAAGATACTGTTAGGCTACTGCGACCCCCATCTTTTCGAAAAAAGTGGCCATATATTCTTAATTTAGTTTCGCAAACTTAATTTTGTCTAAATATTGCACTTGTTTACAATTTTCTTTTTGTGCGTGTGTGTGTAATGATTATTTTTGACAATGTGACAAATTAGTAAATTTCATATTTAATAGACTAGTCGGCTGGGTGGCGTAGTTGCTTAGACACTGGTCTTGTACGCTAAAGATTACGCGGTTTCGACCCCAGCCCTAGTCGGTGGATTTTCATGATGAAGCAATCGGCAGTGTTCATGTCGTATGGTTATGCGGCATGTTTGGCTTAGGTGCTGTCCAGTGCCGAATTACTCATTAGACGGAGTAGGCAATTGCTAATGGGCTCCGTTCTCTTTAGGGGCCCACAAGAGAGTGTTCTGTTTTCTGTTAGTGCTCCAAAAACAGACTACGGGGCGCCGAGAATTCGACTGCTTAGGGGCCTCCGTGTCTTTTAATCCACCACTGGTGCTGTCGGTAAAATTGAATTCCTAGCACGATTTCGCATCGTCAGAACTCAGGGGCTTTCCTCTGGGGAGGAAACTAGGCTTCAAATTTACATAGTGACAGTTAGTATATTTATATATAGGGCTGCACTAAAAAGTGATACAAGCTCCCGGGGAATGTACTAGGTCTGCAATGGTCAGCCCCATTGAAAATAAAACAAATAAATATTTGAAAGGCTTGTAAAAAATCATTTTAAATAATACATTTCAAAAGCAGTTTGCCACCCTTCCGGTATAGTGGTTAGTGACGCTGACTGTGGTGCCGTAAGGAATGGGTTCGAATCACGGAGACGGCATGGATGTTTATGTTGTAATCTTTCCTTCTTTGTGTTGTGAGTCCCTGTGTGATGCACGGGGCTTATAAATGTTCTCAAAAAAACAATTGTTGAAGAAATAAAACAGAAACGTAAATATGCGATAAAAAGTTATCACGATAAATTTAAGGAAGACTAGCTTGATTTCAGATAATACTTCCGATATTTTCTAATAAATAAAGAAAAAAAAATTTTAAGTCTGTTCTTAAAAGCAACTTATAAATTGTCCAGATTTTATTATTGTTTGCGTCAGTGTTTCGAGAGTTAGGTCAGTTTCTTGGTATTATATTACGAATACAATCTTTTTTTTTCTCTTACATTCAAAGGGAGCTTTTTTGAAATTTATTTATTTGTTGGATCAAAAAAAATTGCAGCAAATGTCATCGTTCGTTGTTTTTTTACGATTATTTAATTACTTTTTTTCTTCAAAGAATACGAAACGTATTAACGGAGAATACGAGCACTCAAAAAGAAAAAAAAAAGGTCGCAAAAACCCGATTCGTAAATGTTGCGCTTGTGATAGCGGCCGCGTCTCATTTTCATCTCTAACATCAGACTTCGCATCCAGAGTTGAGTGGCCTCGAGCCTTCTCCTCCAAAAAGCGAGGTCAAAGACTATGTTGTGGGTCTGCAGGACTTTTTTCTTCGCTCTTGGTCGCTTCCCATTGGCCGGAAGAGTTTCTACTATCTACTCGGCCATGCATAAGCATTGCTCTAACTATTGGCTTCTTGCCAGCAGGTAAGCCCGCCAAATGAACTCGGAAGAGTTTTGCCACTTTTAAAATGTTTATCGCGTTTTTGGCAAGATTGTCAAACGGAATAACTGTTTTTCCTTATCTGATGGAATCGAGGTTGAGCGGCAGGTGTTTCCACTTGCCCTACAAAAAAAGCACTATTTCTTTTATTTTTCAATTATATTTCTTATTTTAATTACCATAAGATGATAAAAGGGGCCGGTGAAATGGAGAAGAAATGATTTCAAATGCTGTAGAAAGTTTTTAATTGCTGCTCATGAGAAATTTACTTTTTGTTAATTTTTTCTTTTGTTTTTGCTATATTTTGAGATTATTAATTTAACATACACACACACATTAAATAATCTATGGAGATGAATAAAATAAAACATCAAATGATTATGAACTTAGAAGAAGCAGGAAGTTGTTTGTCATTCCCACGATCTAAAGAGAAAACAGAACATTGAAAAACTAATTATTTCTTTAAATTTAAACTTTGTTACTTACAGGTTTGCTAAATAGTATATTTGTAAAAGCATAGGGATGTAAAAGTTTTTGAAACGGAATTTGAAAGGTTACTTCCTGACATAACAAAATTAATTTACAAAGTTTGTCTTTCATTTGTAAATTAATTTACTAACTTAGTACTTCCTTCCATTTTAACTCCTGAATAATTTTTTTCCCCTCCAAGATTTAAGTTTTTAATTAAATCTTTGAAAACAGATTTATTTATTTACAATATTTCATGTACGTTATGTATATTCATGAATATTTTACTGCTGAAATATATTACTATTACATTAAATGTACTGTGTTTTAATTAGTTTTATTTCACATATATTCAGATATATAATCTAATATATTATTTATATAAATTTAAATGTATAATACGGTAAATGTATAAAACCCCAGTAATACAGTAATTAAATATAAGTTTTTTGTATTTCAATCGTTTAATAATAAAGATTTTCCATTTGAGTGCAACACATGTTTGATACATACAACCATAAAAAGTACCACATTTCTTGTGAAGAATTCATTTTATTATTACTTGATACTGAAAATGTATCATTCACCATTTAGAGACTGATTTATTGCTTATGAACATCACATTTTGAAACAATATGAATAGCCATGGTAACCTGGTGGTCATAGTTGCCACTGAAGACCGACTGTGTGGGGCCGCGGTAGCCTAGTGGTCAAGGTATCAGATCGTGGCTGACATGTCATGAGTTCGAGCCCAGTACCACTAAAGACCCGCCATGTAGGGGAGCGATGCACGTTGAATCTGTCGAGAGCTCAAACGTCCTCCCGTTGGTGTGATGTGGTAGCTAGGAGAGGGGGATGCCAGCTTAGGTGTCGTCCTCGTCACTTGACTGTGGTTCAAAATTACGTGGTCCGTCACCAAAAGCCCTCGTGTAGCTGAACAGTGGGACGGTAATATTCACTCACTCACTGACCGACCGTGTAGAGGGGCTGATGCGTGTTATATCTGTCGAGGTTCAAAATCCTAACGTTGAGGTTATGTGAAAGTTTGGAGAGTGGGGTGCTAGCTCACCTCGACACTTGACCATGGTTCAAAATTGCGAGGTCAGTCACAAAAAGATCTCGTGTTGCTTTATAGTGCGACGTTGATAAACACTCCCCTTCTCACTCACTTGAAACAATGTGGGGGCTTCGTAGCTTTAATGTGTGATCAAATGACGAGGACGACACCTGTGCTGACACCAGAGGCGTAACAGAGTATATACCCCCCACACCACCACCACCTTTCAAAGTCAGGTTTTTGCCCTAAGCCGCATCTTACAAAGGATTGCAAAACCTTACGATCAGGCTTTGGGCTCTCTAAAACCCTGGACCTCCTGTGAGGAGGGGAGGGGGGGTAGGTTACGCCACTGCTGACAGGACGTCTTAAGGCATGAGCCAACTGGTCCCGGGGCCAGTACCTCGACCACAAGGGGGGGGGCTCATCTCGGTTTCGACTAGGCCTTAATAAGATCATGATTCGAATAATTTCCACGGTCAAATGTTTTTTCCGGTTTCATTCTCCGAAAAACTGAGAGTATCGGACAATATGTCAACTAGCAACACATGATGACCGTTGTCCATGCATAGGCCTTTGCTTACCTCCATACAACATCATTACTCCTTCAGTCAAAAGACGGCTGTAGGTCGAGCCAATTTGGGCGATAGGAAGTCATGGACATTTATTTGTTTCGGGCCATTGTTTGTACGAGTTTTTGACAACGACTGCTATGTACCGTCTACTTTTAAGGATCATAGATGGGGACTACATTTGTGTAAAGGCCCAAAGCTTCAAGAAATCTTAAGACGTCCCTTACTGCTGATACCCCCACCCTATACTGGCTTGCGCACCACATCAACTTGAGGATTTTTAACCGCGATAGATTGAGCATTGGCATCAAATTATAAAGAAAATATTTAAACTACCAATTTGTGTGTAAACATATATTTCAGAAATATCCTTATTAAAAATGCAAATATATAAACGCATTGAAAACTCATTTTTCTTGAAATTTTAATGTTAAAGGGGGAAAAAAGAATTACTTCAGTTAAATATTTAGTGAATTTTATCAGACTTATTTTTTTCCTCCCCCCCCCCTCCCTTTTCCTGTAAATAAATGCGTAACCGTTTTTCCTTTTACTTTTTTTTAAAGGAACGGTTTTAAAAATTAAAATCAGCTACAATAATAATAAAAAAAAATTGTCAAAAACAAAAGATACTGGTGGACAAACGTCAGTTATCGTCTGGAATCATAAGCCTCGGAAGAAACACGGTTATTTTGATACAGGAAGAGAAGTTACATTCCAATTGTAATGGAACAATGCTCAATTGAGCTTGTGCGCATACTTTCGAGGATTATGAAAATCCCAAGAGGCATCCATCTTTCTTACATGAGAGAAATCAGAACAGCATTGAAATTTAATTCTGTGTTATGTCTGCATTTGGATGAAAGGATTAGTTGATATTTTGCATTTCTCTCACTTTAAAGAGCTGTCATCGAGGGAAAAATGCTAAAAATTTCATGGAATGGTTCACTTCACTCAGTGGTAGAAACCATCTTTTCCTTGTAATTTTTCTAAATAGCTTTCATAATTCTATATTTATTGTATTATAATTTTTGTTGAAATGAAATTGTGAAGAAATATCTTGTTTCTTATTAAGAAAATTTCGCTTACTTGCGGAGTCAATAATTTACATTTGCTTTATGGGAAAACAGTAAGATAAAATAATTGTGTATTATGATAATTAATATATTTACAAATTATTTTATCCCATATATCCGTAAATGGTATGAATTTAATTTTAATTGCATTAAACTAACATATAATTATTGGGTAAATTATTATAAAACATGTATCATAGAATTTATGAATTATTATTCAAAAATTTTCAGAGAATTATAAGAATTAAATAATAATTTGTTGGTAAGTAATTTGGGAATTTTTTTTTATGTCTGTGTATAAGTTGAATTTTTAGAACTTTTTTTAAAGTTAAGGTAGGAGATTCTGCTTGTATACAGACCCATTATTTTCGAAAAAAAGAAAGAAAAACGGAGTTTAAATAAATAATGGTTTTTTTAAACTCCATATTTTTCGTTTGCCATGCTCAAACGATTTTAATCATGACTTTTTAGGTATTTTGAATGATAGCTTTGTTTTAAAAGAAGAAAAAAAGTCACAAAAGTCTTTCAGTCAGGGTTAAAATCAGAGTTTTGGAATTGTTCATAAAATTCACAAAAACTCATTGAGTGCTGAATGCATTTGATCATAGACCAGTGAGCTTCCTTCCAGAGAATCGATGATCACGTTCCGTTTACGAATTTCTCTTCCCGCTCGTTTTTGAAGCAAAAAAAAAAAAAAAATGGAGGAGAAAGTATGACACAAACAGACAGTGAACAAAATAATAAATTAATGGAGAAAAATGTATTAAATTTTTGTTAAATATTTGAAGAAAAACCCACTCCCGGCATGTACACAGATCGGTTAATATTAGGCAATATATATATAATGTTTTTTGTTTCTAAATTTTGCCTTTTAAAATACATAATTAAATAGTTGGTAAAAACCTGTTTTGTGGGTCTGTTATAATATGAGAATACACTTATAAGATGAAAATGATATTGTTTCTGAACTTAAAAGTTATTTTTTACTCGTATGTATCATTAAAATATTTAAAGATAGAATAGATTTATGAAGAAAGAACCTGTTTTCTCTAGAAATAGCAAGTCCTTATAAACAATATCATTAAGTACTAATATCACTGGATGAACAGTAAAAATTCGAATAAAATCACTCGAAAAAATTCTTTTACTGATTAGTGTTTAAGAATTGATGACAGGTAACAGAAACTACATATATCGTTGCATATTTTTGTAAATCCTTAAGCAGTAGACTTTCGCAATTATTTTCTGTATACTTCTATCACAATCCTGATTGTAATACATTTCTTTAAAAGCATACCAAGATACTGGACATTTCGCGACTACCGGTCTCCAGTCGAGGGAGAGATAAAAAACGGCTCCTTCTATCTCTTGAAATTCTATAGCCTGGAGAGATTGGCCAGTGAAACAACTGTTCTAACAACAATTGATGAGATTGCATTAGAAAGAAAGATAGAAGCGAAATTTTTAAGTTCGTGTTTAAAGTATAATATACATACCAGACTCATAAAAATAACGTTAATACCATTCGATGTTTTAAATCAGGAGTACTCAACCTTTTTTCTGCTTGGCCGCATACATATGGTAGTTATTTCACGCGGCCCGCAACATGACGATAAATGGGGGAGGTGGGAGGAGAAATACTTTAAGACCTAGCATTGGAAATTTAAAATGTGTGGGAAAGTGGTCAAAACATTTTAACTCCTGTTTTGCTTTTTTTTTAATTATTATTTTTCATATTTTTTTTATTTTTCTCACTAACACTAAATTAGAAGCATTTATATATAAGAAACACTCCTTCACAATTTCTGCATCAGTAAACGTTTTCATATGATTACCAAAAATATAACAAACTTCATAGGATGTCTTTGCTACAGCTGTGATATTACCACTGACAAAATACTTTGGTGCTGTTGCAAAGATTATTCAAGAAAGCCCATTTATCACCTCTTGAAGGAGATCTTCGAGGGAAAATGTCATTGAATGATTTCGTCTGTTTATTGGTATTTTTTAAATTCAGCACTCGTGACAAATCAAACAATTACTGATCCATATTTGTTTTTCACTACAAAATTGTCAACCTCCCAATTGTCTTGAAACGATATATTTTATTCGAATATTTTTCGCTTGCAAGATATGAAACATATTTAAAAATTAATTCTACCCATAAAATTCTCGTTACTCCACTGTTGTATGTTATCACTAACCATAACCGTTCCAAATAGAAAAAGAATATCAATTAGTACCCGTACGACACCGACAGAAAAAAGGAAAATTGATATATTTCATTTCGTGACACAGAATTTCCCACCAAATTTTTAATACAATGTTCTTAAATAAGTAAATTTCCCTGGGCACAATGGGCCTTGACCGGGCCACTTAAAAAGTCTCGGTGCGCCGGATGTGAACCGCAGGTTGAGTATCACTTTTTTAAATGCTGTCAAATAAGAATGCCTATGACTGCAAAGCCTATCAGAATGATCTAATAGCTTTGTTAACTTAAATATTACTCAGAAGATTCCTTAGAGCAGCGGTCGCCAAAGTTTAGAACATGGACCACTAAATGTATAATTACGTATATATTTGGCAGATCACTAATATATAATTGACCACTATATGGTGTGCCACTATAACTATTCATTTATTGACGTCTCAATTTACATTTCCATATCACTGGAAAAAAATTTCACGAAAAGCAAGAACAAATCAAAAATTCAAAGAAATATAAACAAACCAGTGGCGCACTCGGGATTTTTTCAAGGGGGGGGGGGATCCAGGGTCGGAAGTCCATCATTCTTGTGTCATGCTCCAATACGCCGCCCAACGTATTCTTTTGATTTTGTCGACTTTCGGGAACAAAAAACAGTAAAAAATTGTTGAATAAAAAATTAGCATTAATTAATGAAATTCATTATTAATGACAAATATTTAATTGAATTTTACGCACTTATACATAAGATTATAATCAAACGAGAGAAAAAATCAAGGGCCTTGGGGGTCCTTCGGATCCCCCCCCCCCCCAGCCCTTGTGAGCGCCGCTGAAACAAACGTGCTATGCCGCCAATTTATTATGATTGCCTTCTCTCCTTCTCAAATGTCGCTAGATACACAGGCAAAAGTAGCGAAAAAATTGCTAAACTCAGGAAGGAAATTTTTCTAAATAAATAAAACGTTTAAAAAAAGTGTAATCCACATACCATAATACGTTTCGTTCCTCGTCATTATTGAAACTAAATCTTAATAAAAATATGAATAATGTGTCTCGATTTTTCTACGGAGCATCAAAAATTTTTTACGGACCGCCAGTAGTCCGTGTTTTGATTACTTAACCCTATTTGTGACAGCTTTACAAGTTGCCCAGTAAAAAATTACTGAGAAGAATGAAAATATTGTTCCTTAAATTAAAAAATACAAAAGTAGCTAGAGTTAAATTAATTTAAACTGTTTTTATAAAAATAGAGAGAAAAAAAAAGTCCACGAACTACGTAAAAGAGACAGTTTAGAGTGAATCTGAGCGGTGGGTTGGGGATTATAGCTTTGCCAATCCGGTAAAAATAACTATTTTATCCTTTTTTTTTAGGCAGAACTATATATTTTTTTTCGTTTATGAGGGAGTGAAAAAATGAACTTTTTCAATATTATTACAAATAATTTGCTTGGGGAAAAAATAATTGAGATTTAAGTTTACCGCGCGAAAGCAACCCCCCCCCCCATCACTTCCTGGAATAAATTACCTAATAAACAATGTTTTATATGGATTGTTATCAATTCGACATGATGAAGCTCTTTACTCTGTCATTTTATGCTTTGAGAAAACCAACCGTGATTATCAAAAGGTCTATCAAACAAAGCAGTTATTCAATAGAGTTCAACCATTTTTATTTTACTTTCTGAAATCCATGTTCAATCTCTCTCTGGTTTCAATGATTCAATAACTGAACACAACAAAATGAAAAAGAATGAAAATTTTAGTTTGATCCTTTTCTCTGTTTATTTGTGAATAAATTAATGTAACCTGTTACTTTTTTAAATAAAGTACTTTACACTAGATTAGCTACACGACTGAGTATTCCAGAAGAAATATAAAATAGGATTAAAAACAAATCATTAATTCATTTTTTTAGTCTGCTTTTAAATCGATCGCTTTATTTATTCGATGCATCAATTAGCATCTGATTTTTTTGACTGCGTATTAAGTAATATATGTGTCAAAACTGTAATATTTTTTATTTAATTATTATTTTTTTCGCTTTTGATAATTTTTTTTATCAGTTTTATAACTTTAAATTTAAGGATCAATTCTTTATTACAGAATAATTTTTTTGTCACATAAAAAGTGCTTTGTTATACTTTGTTATAAATGTATTATGGAATTTAGAACAAATAGTTTTCTTTTGTCTGAGTATGCTTCTTGATAAGAGACTATTCGTAACCTGGTTTTTCTTTAACCATTGCTTTGCTATTCATAGATCTTTCGTCTCAATTAGTTTCCGTTCATTTTGATGGATATTGCGTCTAGCAGTAACCAATACGTACAAAGGAAAAATAGAATGAAAGAGAAGAAAGGAATTATGGTGGTCGAATAATTAACTATGAAAGGAATATAGTTTGGCTCTTTAACCATTTTCAATTAAAGATATTGAAACAAAAACTGTATCCGAAAAGGACCATTAATAAGGTGACCAATCGTCCTCCTTTAGGAAGGACAGTCCTTCTTTTATAAGTTCTGTCCTTCCTCGAATAGTGTCTTCCTACTTGTCTTCCTTTTCAACATTTTAAAATTAATCTATTAATCACTATTCAAAGATGCCAGACCGAGCTTTTACGCGCCTGTTTGAAGAAATTAGAACACTGAATGCACATTTAAATTCTGATAAAATAGAACAATGTGAAAGTCAACATGTTGAAATGGATAAAAGATGTACGGAAATATTTAACCATTTCAAAAATGAACACATTCTATATGAAAATTTAGTTATGCTTGTTGAATTTTCGTTGTGCTGCCCGGGAACTAATGCAGCAGTTGAAACAGCTTTTTCAATTAGGAATGATTTTTAGACAAGTGAGAAATCAAGATTGAATGTTGATACTTTAGCTGCAGCACTTACCCTAAAATTGAATATATGAAGGATATTCCTTGCTCCGAAATTTCCGATATATTAGAAAATGATATATTGACGAAAAAAATCATTCAACGGAAAAATGGTCGTTTAAGTAAACAATTAAAAGGGATCTAAGCGTAATTAGTGTATTTTTGTTTGAGTCAATAAAATGTTTCATATATTTTCGTTATAATTTTTTCTTAAATTTTTTTGTCCTCCTTTTCATTGCAAAAAAAAAAAAAAAAATTGGTCATTTTACCATTAATGAATATTGAGGAATATGAGCTAAAACTTATAAGGTTTTTTTTTTCTCCAGATAAAAGCATGCTTTAAAATTAGTCTCATTCCAACTTCTCTGTTTTTTCGAAAAGCAACATATTTTATTGAGCTGTTAATTTCTATTTGAACCTATTTATTTTTTTCTCTGGTATTTTATGTTATTTAATGTATTCTGTATTTTTTCATCCTTTAAGTACATCCTTAAGTTTCATCCTTTCACAGTACGATTCAATTGACAAAAATCGGTCAAAAATCAAATTTAATTTTTTTAGCTTAAATTATTTTGTATATACTTTTCTATAACCTGACAAAATTTGAAAGCTCTAAACATAAAAAGCACAGAATTATGATAGCTTTTGCGTTCGTTTTTATTCACATCCCTATGGCAAATCAAAACTTTAAACTACTTATCTCGGAAAGATAAAATATTCAGTTTGACTTCATTTAAAATGCTAAGGCTTTTTTTCTATTGTGCCTAATGCTTTGAATTTTTTTTAACCTTCTGCTAACAGTACATGTTACAAAAGTTGGTATGCATTTTTGAATCAAAGCAATACTTATTTTTTAAAAATAATTGAACTCAGAAATTTGCACATTTTTTAAGGATATTTCAATACGCATTCATAAAAAGATCTATTGTACGAATACCGATCATGTTATCTAAAAACCCATTCCAACTTTTGTTATACATAGTTTGAGGTACTTGTAAATCAAATTTTATGCGTGTACGTAAATTTTTGTAGAAGGAGTAGCATTTTAAAATCACTTCACAAATTTGAAGTTTTTTCCTTAAAAAATTAAATGCCTATCTTTATATGAAATTTTGAGCACAAAATCTGCTTTACATAGTGTGCACACATAGGATACAACCAAAATTTTTTTAAAAATTCTTTAATTAAAAAATTTTGCCGAAATTGTACCATGTCCCCTTAAAATGTAATGTTAACAGGGACCTTTTAAGGCATGGGCCAACTGGGTCCCAGGCCTCCTCTTGCATGGGCCTCTGTATGATCATGATCGGAATAATTTTAATAGTCAAATGTTATTCCCGGACATTCTTCGAAAAAATGAAATTTCGAACCATATGCCAACCGGCAACAGTGGCAAGACAGCATTATGTCATGTCCATCGTCCATGCCAAGGTCCTCCACGGTACACTTCCATTACTCATTTAGTAGAAGAGAGGCAGGAGTTAAGCACACATTTGTTTGTTACGGGTTACTGTTGCACGAGTTTTTGACAAGGTGTGCTTATATACTGTTTACTTAAAAGGGTTGCAGATGGGGCCTACTTTTGCATAAAAGCCTAGGGCCTCAAGATGCCTTAAGGCATCATTGAATGATGTAAAAGGTTTTCAACGTTACTCGAAAAATGACGCCAGGATGTAGTATAACAAACGAATGTATCATATACAAAATAATCGCATTTACATGAAAATTAAGACAGTGTTTCTTATTTCAATATATATTCCGATTTTGACTAAGCATTAAATAAAATAAAAATAAAAACTATGTGCCCATGTCATTGTTTTTAACTAACTACCCCAAAAACACACACACAGGGACGTCTTAAGACTTTTTGAGGCCCTGGGTCTCTATGCAAAAGTAGGCCCTTCCTGAGATCTTTAAAAATAGAATTATATATAGCATATATTGTCAAATATCGTTCAAACGGTCATTTGAAACGAATAAATGTACACGACTCACAATCTCAAAAACCTAAGCACAAACCGGCTCGGCCGATGGCCCCACTTCGCTTAATGAGTTGAGTTATTTTTTATAGTATTAGATTGAGGCCTAGACATAGACAACGGTCATCACATATTAAAACAATCAAACCACTTTTGTCGGTTGACACGCAGTTTGCAGTTCCCTGTTTTTAGGAGAATATGTACGGGAATAATATTTAACCACTTTCTCTGCACGCTCTGTGATATTTGGGAGGACATGGATGCTGGCCACATTCGCCGCTGCCCGGCACTAAAGGGCTATTCTTTGTGCAATCTTTATTGACAAGCTAGGGACTTATTGGGTTCATAGACTTTTCTCGCCACGTTTTTATTTCCTGCTTTGTTTTGTCTGTTTTTATTTTGTTCCTACTCCTTGTGGTGTAGTGGTCTTTTGTAATCCTGGCCATTGGAAATAAAAACAAATATTTGACCATTAAAATTAGTCGGATCATGATCTCATTAACTACCACTTGTTTTTCAAATGTTCCCATAAGGTTTTCGTATTTCTGTTTTGCCACCTTGCTGTTGATACTATTTCTTGTCCCGGAAAATCACCAGACATTCAACAATGAATCTTCAATTAGACATATTAGGTTCCCAGATTAAGATACCCTGAAAGTCATATATCTGAAGCAACAGTTGATGAATTCGAGTAAATGAATGGAAATGAGTGTTTGTGTACGTCGAAATAAGGAGTGATAAAGATTTGAAATCTTATTGTGCGGGATATTCAGTCTGTGGACTTTTCAAAATCCTTAGTGTAGGAGAGGTAGAATATGCCAGCGGTGTTTTAATGTCATTTTAGTGACTAATTGATGAAGCCCTATTTATTGTACTACTAAGCTTAGACACCTCGAAATACCTCATATTTCTCCAGACTGGGCTTTCGAGGCTGATCAGCAAAGTTCTCATTGGTATTCGGCCACAAATGTGGTCCCAACATGACGGTCTGCTGCACAAGTGACATGAAAAATATGAGTACAAGAAAATTTGGTACCTAATAAATTGCTAGGTATACGCCAATATCTTGCAAACATGAACCCCAGGTTTATCTACAAACGATTTCTTTGTCACGTTAATATGAAAAATATGGTTACGAGACTCTAATTGCTAGTGATATAAAGCAATGATATACTCCATATGAGAAATGCTGGAAATTTTTAGGTTGTCCACAGCTGTCATTACAATAGTGTTGTTAATCATGTTTTTCAAAAAAAGGTCAGAATCTAAGCAACTTTTATAATAGTGAACGAATAGTTGCAGAAATAAATTATTTTGATACAAATTCGTGTTTGCTTTTTTTCGCCTCTTTCACCTATTGCACAAATTTTGTTATACTATTTAAAATCTGCTTCTGCGTTCATGCTTTCCAACGTGAAATCTTCTTTTTTAGCAAATTTGGAAGATAAGATATGCATGCATAGATATATAAATAATATTATCAATTTTTAGGTAATTTATTCAATTTACGTGATTATATATATACAGTCGACTCCGGATAATTCGAAGTTGAAGGGACCAATGAAAGACTTCGAATCATCAAAAGTTTGAATTGTCAAGAGAGTAAGAAAAACTCTCGAATTTTTTTCCTAACACATTTAAATTTAAAACTATGTAATAAAACAATAATTATTCACATGTTTAAAAGTAATAAATATGTATACTAATGTGTAACTAATAAATATGTATATTGCTCATATGTATATTACTTTAAAATATTTTTAAAAAGTACATATTATACAGAACTTAAAAAGTAATGTATTAAAAGAAAATATTTATATATATATATGTAGTGAATCTCGAACAATACTCTTTCACGCCCCACCAAATTTCCTTCCATTCCTCACTCGAAATAAAATCGTTTTGCACCCGGTTCCCTCAGACACTGTCACTAACACTATTGGTTCTTCAAGACAGGGTCCAGTCCGACCGGTGCCCTACTAGGTTTCTCATTCTATAAGTCACACAGATGAACCATAAATCATATCAATCCAACGCAATCTTCGCTTGAGGAACCGGGAAACACAAAGAAGGTATAATAGACAGATAGTCATCAAAGAGGCTACTTTACAGGGGAGACATGCATAGACAGTACAACACAAAACATGTGAGCTCCAACCTGTTTGCTACAGGACTCTAGATAGTAAGTGTTCGAATTATCGAGAGTTTTGTAAGATATTTTCGAATTATTACATATTGTAGTCTAACCAGCCATAGATTTTATTTCAAAATATTGAGTATAACAAAACGTATGTTTTTAGTTTAAAATATCAAGAGTTTTTCTAGGGGCTGAGCATATACTTCGAATTAGCGAGAGGTTCGTATTATCGAAAGTTTAAATAACGAGAGTCGAGCTGTATATATATATGCTTCGTATTATATTTTTTTTTTTTATAGCAATTTATAATTGTTAATTATATATATAATCACTCAAATTGAATACATTACTCTAAAAATTGATATTATTGGTCATTTTTGTACGACACTTGAAGCTGTTTGCCCTGAACTTATTTTTAAGGAAAATATAATAAAAGAGTTTTATTTGCATCGATACTTGTGGTTAATAGTATCATAAACGTGACAAAAGTTTTGTAGTAATTTTTTGGTATTTTCGAAAATTTTAGAAATTAAATAAGCTTCAAAATATTTTTTTCACAACTATTTTTTTTATATAAAACTTAATTTTTTTTAATTTGAACAATTTCTTTCGAATAAATTCAGTAAGAAATTTTGCTGAGATATTTTTTTATTCTACATATGTATCGTTTATTGTACCATATCAAATCCAAGTAATGTATTAATTTTTTCTCAGTAAAATCAATAAAAATTAGTATTCTAAACTATATGGGTGTTGATTTTCAGAGTTATACACACGTGAGCTATTACATATACAGTTGAACCCCGATTTAACGAATTCATTGGGACCGAACTCTTTGTTCGTTATTTCGGGGTAATTCATTATATTAGGTCAAAACAAGATGCAAATGTTTTGCACTTACCTTTTGGAAATTCTATAATAAGCAAGTGCACAAAAAATATCCGTAGTTAGAAATTACACTTTTTATTCAACTGCTAAAAATACTATTAGTGAATTGTTACGCACCAGTTAATTGAAAATTTTAAAAAGCTGACTAATAAATGTTTGAAAGTCAATTTCTGCATCATAATCGCTATCCATTGGCTCCGACAAACAAACAATTTCCCCAATTTCAGTTGCACAGATTGCAGTCCGTCATCAAATGTAACAAAATCAATAAAATCTTAAAATATCCTCCTGCATTGGTAAGTGGGAGGAGATGAAGAAGGAATTTCCTGTCCTACTCAAGACTCAGACGATAGGTTACACTCATGACTCATCAACTCCTGTAAAGTCTAATAATGGCCTCCACCCTTTTCCGTTGAAATTTGCTGCTCATAAGAAAGGTCTTTTTTTCCCCGGGACAAAAGGGATATGTTATTTGGGGAAGGGGGGGGGGGGTCGGAATATTTTATATTACAAACTAATGCAAAATATAGAGACTGCCGATAGAAGTGAAAACTTAGAGCTTTTAGTATTAAAATTTGAAATTTCATAATGTTTGAATTAAAATTATCAACATCAATCTGGTTTTCACATCTATTGACACTCCGAGCAACAACTAAATGCATGTTTATATGTTTTTTATTATTCAAATATATTACGGGCTGTACAAGATCATGACAAAATATAAATACAATTCAATTGAAATAACAATTAATATACAAACATATATATTATTTATGGACTGTATTTGTATATACTTAAATTTCAATGTACTGATTTTTAACATTATTTTAATTGTTTGCATCATTGTCATTATTAATTTCAACAATAGTTAGACTTTTTGTACTTTCAATTATTTCATTTTGTTTAAAAAAAGATACAATAGGTTTAAGGTAACTAAAGTAAGAAAGGAAAATGGTTGATTCAAATTTATCTAAGTATTGCGTAAAAACCACATCGATCGTCGTTTTATAATTTGTAGTTATGAGTTTTTGATCATTGGACATATTTAAATTAAGTGTTTCATTTAGAAATTCAATTAGTGGTAGATTTTTATCATCTGCAAAGTTAATATTGAAGTCTCCCTTAAAATCATCGGTACATTATCATATTTATCGCCAAATCTTTTTTCGAGTATTTCAGAACCTTCTTTTGTATAAATCATCAAATTTTCGAATAAAAATGGTTGTATCTGTCTCATAGATTTTCCAGGCGGAATATAAAGGGCAACCATTAACATGTATTGCCCATTCTCGGAATCGCAACGAGCAATGCACAGTATATACACATAGAGCCTTTCACTAAATCCATTGAATTTCACTATAAGATATACACAGCACTATACGTCAGCTGTATAGCTACAGATATATTGCTATAAGCATACTGGTGACGCGAACGCACGAGATTTCCCCATCCAAAAAGTGTCCAAGGCGAACAGCACACTGCGCATGCGCCAGTCAGAGCATGTCGGTGACGCGAACCCATAAGATTTTCCCCTACCAAAAAGTGCCCAACGCCGCTAAAGAAGTTTTCACTTCAAAAATTTTCATCTGTTGAAATAATTCGGAAATTCAGGGTTTATTATTCGTTATATAGGGGGGGGGGGTGCCTTCATTTTAACCGGGGAAGGAAAAAAAATCGTTTAATCACTCTATTCGTTAAATAGGGGTTCGGTAAATCGAGGTCCGACAGTTTTTATATACCGAAAAATCCGGAGTATAACTTTCAAGCTGGATTTTTTAATTTTTAGGTATGTTTGCTATAAAACATGCACCCCCTCTTCCATTTTTAGTAAGAAATCTGAAATGTTAGTATACAAGGCTCTTATTTTTTGAAGTCATTTATTCGACGTATTATCCGAGATTATTGAAAAAATAGTTTACTTCTCGAGCTACAACTCTTTTAATTCATAAGACGTGTCATTTCTTTTAAACAAACAGTATTTCGATATGTATAGAAGTCTAACTTTTTTTTATGCTCATCTTTTTTTTTTTTTTTTTTTTGAATCTATCGTTTTTATACCCGGCGTATAACACGTACCCTTAAATCTCGATCTTATTTTTTGAGTTAAAAGTGCGAGTTATACGCTGTATTTTACGGTATATATTTCTTATTTACATACATTTTCCAAATACAATAAATTCAGTGTTCCCAATATCTCAGTTTGGATAAACAATGAACGTAGCGTTTCATTGCTTTGAGATACTGGTATGATATTAATTCCGTCTATATCCTTTCCGAAGACAATGTAATTGAAGTATTTCGGAGAAACAAGCAGAAAAAAATAAGGGCACATTTTCAAAAAAAACTCGTAGCATCATCCAAGCACCACTTGTACAGATGACAATTAATAAGAATTCAATAATAAACAAAGAGCTTGGATTTGAATCCTTCATTACATGCACAACAGGATATTTATTCATCCTTGGGATTGTAGTATCCTTCTGCAAGCCTGTAAAAAAGGATCTTTTGATTTTTCTTTCAAGTAAGTAGGCAAACAAGGCATTTATTGTCATTGTTAAGTGATCCATTTGACCTGTATAATGTAACATCTACTAGCGTGTACTTGTGGATAACAGTGCACAATATTTTTACGAAAGCATTTGTAAATAATAATCTACTATTGTTTCTCTTGCATAAGTATGGAAAGAAAATAATGTATTTAGTTGGAATAATATGTTTTTAATTACACCTTACATGTTTCAAATCTTTAGTATCGAATAATGTATGAATATGCATTGATATGTTTAGGTTCCAGTTAAATAAGTGAAAGAGTAAACGTGTATATGTTTACTTTTATGTGTTAATGATATGATAATTAAATAATTAATTTCTTGTAGTCTGCACTTGTAATGTTGAGAGTAAATAGAATAAAAATTTAAATGGAGTCACATATGCCACAGAGAATTGTAAAATAAACTGAATACAAAGTATACAGCACAGTTCATAACAGTATTAATATTTACAAACCATTTGCTAGAGTTAACTAATTAAATTTCGTTGGAATTGAGAAAATATTTTTCAGTCTATAGAATTATAAGATTTTTTTTATCGCGAAATACACAAGGAAAAAATATGCATTTTATTTGCATTAAAAGAAGAAAATTTTCTCATTTGAAATGAAAGTTTAAAAGAAAGGTATCCTATACTTCATTAAAAAAGATTTACTGTGCAAAAAAGTCTTTAAAAAAACTGTTGTCATTTTAAACCAAAATGAGCAATATTCTAATGTCTTGTAAAAAAGAGGCAAGAATATATGTATTTAATAAAAAAGAAATAAAATAAATATATTTAAATCGGTACAAGAAATTTCTTTGTATAATTGTCCATGTATAAATACTATTGAAGTTGAATTTAATTAAAATTAAATTTTTTTTAATTCATATATTTAATTTTTTCTTCTGATTAAACTTTATATTGAAATAATAGTAGTAAGTATATATTGCGGGAAACAAAAAATTAAAATGAAATAATATTAATTGTATTTAATAAGGTTATATATTCTTGAATACGAAAAAATTATTAATAATGCTGTATAAATCGTTTTTAAGAAAAATAATTATAAAAATGACAAAAAGAATTCAATAAAATGAAAAAAGTAAAGAACATAAAAATTGAATGAACGTTTTTTTTTTTAATCACTTATTTCTTAAAAAAACAAACTACTAATTTGTGTTCTGAAATACCCAAAAGGGATTCAGTGTTCTTTTTTTTTCAAGTTTCATAAGCTACTTTTATTCCCCTACTAAAATTTGCATTTCTTTCAGATATAGTATTTATTCACTTATTTTATTCTATTCGTGAGTTTATGATTTAGTTGTTTTTTATATATTATTTTTATAATTTAATTTTTCCAATATGTTGTGGTAAAAAATATTAAACTAATCTATCTGTCCAAAAGTTTTGATTATGATATATTCTTGCGTTTAGGCTAATACCGTAAGAATTTTGAAAAAATTCCCCTTAAGAGTTTAACTATCTCATATATCTGAGTGAACATATTACCTCTAATTGCTGTATGAGAAAAAAGGAAGGAAAGGAAAAATTGAAAAAGTCTTCTAATGCACAATAACACGAATGCGTTATTTTTAGAACACTTTGTGGAGGAATAACTGTCGAGTTTGGAAGGTAAGTTACCTTCACGATTTATTTACGCCTTCCTGTTAAGTTAAATGTTTAAAAAATTACTGTCCAAAAATGATGAAAAATTTACTTTAACAACAACAAAAAAAAAAAAAAAAAAAAAAAAAACATGTTTATATATATATATATAATATTGCAACATTTTTTTTAAAGATATCTACATGTGGGCCGGGGGGAAGGAGGGTGTAACCGTTTTTGTTTTAAAAACTGTATTCTTATTGTCCCCAGCAGCAGAGGCGCCCTCTAGTGACTACCCAATTTTAATACGGGCCAAGTGAGGAATGAATATGGTTACTACGAACAACCGTACATGTTCTCTTTGTACTTAATTTTTGTTATATTTGTTGTCCCTATGTAACTTTACCAAAAAAATAATAATTATTATTACACTCAAAAGAGAAATTTCATTGAACCTAACCCGAATCGATCAAATTTAGTTTAATCTTTAACGTCCGACGATCTACACGTGAATATTTAAAAATGTGTGACTAGAGAAATTTACTATTTATAGAACTACAGTATATTTCAATGGATCCTTTTCTTAATAATAGCTCAGCAGTATTTTAAATTTTCAGGGAAAGGTTTTTGAAGTACAATGGCTTACAGATAAAATATTTATTCAGGAACTACTTTGGAAATGTATTGGCGGATTGCTCTAAAACTTCCTTTGTTATATTCACATTGGGTAATTTCACATTGTTATAGCAAAATGATCAGACATCACAACTTTAAAAAAAAAAAAAAAATCCCATTTTTGGTAAGTATTCATTCAGTATTCTTAGCACAGATAGAAGAATTCACATTTAAAATTATTTTTAATAATAGTATTACTTTTTAAGTAATACGTTTTTGTATTTTTCTTTCAACATATATTTGGTGAATCATACATTGGTTCTCTTATCCTTATCCATCCTTATCCTCCCATCCGACTGCCATGTTCATTTCATTACTCTTATATAAACTACAAGGCATTCTGAATTATAACACACACACCCATAAATCGAAAAGAAAAAGAACGAGATTTTACATGCTTCAAATTATATGTCAAAGAAAAGATTTAAATTACATATATTTGTGTATATTTAAGAAATAACAATGACATACACAGACTCAGCTCCGATTTAAGCACATTTCAGGCCCTGGGTGCAGAAGATCTACGGGCCCCATTCGCACTGGCGGATCAAAATTTATTACCAGAAAACCTGGTTAAGTTCAGCTTATCCGGACCCTTTCACTCTTTTCGGGGCCCCGGGTCCGTGTGCACCCACCCCAAGCGCTTAATGGATAAACCGGCACTGCACAGGGTACTTTTATAGAAGTAGTTATATACTGTAGCCATGGTAGCTAGTGGTTACCGTCACGAACTCGTGGCCGACATGTCATGAATTCAAGCCTTTGTGCCACTTAAAACCTACCGTGTAGAGAGGCTGATGCACGTTTAATCTGCCGACGTCCAAAGTCCTGTTATTGGCGAGGTGTTGTACTTTGGAGAGGAGGTGCCAGCTCAAGTTGTCGTCCTCGTCATTTGTGAGATGTTCAAAATAACGTTGTCCGTCGCCAATAGGTCTCGTGTTGCTAAAAAGAGCAATGTATTTATTTATCAAATGCGTGTCCATTGACCATCAGGCCATTAGGCAAATTCGAATGCATTGCAAAAGAAGATTTCTAGAGAGTGGCAGTCGCTATAGCAGATTTAGGGTTTTCCAGGGTGCACCACGAGGAGGCCTGTTACGTTATACCCTTAAAAGAGCAACGTTATTAAACACTTATCCACACCAAAACCATTAAAGCAACCCTAAGTCATAATTGAAAGAGAGAGAGAGAGAGAGGGCGAGGGAAGCTTTAAATGCATTTATAGAATAGTTTTAAATCTAAAACTGTGTGTGTGTTTACTTTTAGTTTAAATAAAAAAAAAACTCTCACAGAAAAACAAAACATAGCTGAAAAAAAAGTAAGTTTAGAAATGACCTACTGGTGAACAAATACAAG
Source organism: Trichonephila clavata (assembly GCA_019973975.1). NCBI lineage: Eukaryota > Metazoa > Arthropoda > Arachnida > Araneae > Nephilidae > Trichonephila > Trichonephila clavata. The sequence goes on along the minus strand of BMAO01000654.1, from coordinate 78,095 downwards.
CTTGGTTCTTGTTTTATTTATGTAGTAAATCAGTTATAACTAAAAATGAAAGTTATTACTCTTTTCTCTTTATAGTTAAAGACATTAAAAATTTTATGCCGAAAGTCATTTACTGATACACTATAAAGATATCGTAAGAGAGAAAACACAGTGTTACAAATCTAAGTAACGGTAACATAAAACAAAACGCGATAGTATCAATCAATATTTTTCTACCCTGAGAAGAAAAGAAAGTAGAATTAATCCTCTTTAAATGAAATCAAAAAACAATTACAATCCAATTCAATATTGATGACTGTTTTCGAAACGCGCGGTGAGTTGCGCCGCTTTTCCAGCCAACAGTGTCGCCAAAAAAGTTTGACGCCCGTAGACTAAGAAACTTGTTCCCGCTATGGTAACCTCTACCAGGTAAGCGCGTGTGTATACACACTGTCGTCGAAATTCTGGTAGTAAGCGTTCGCTCGTTCTGTGCGTAGAAGTTACGTTCAGTTGCAGTTGGGATTATTTTTTTATTTTTGTTTTTTCTCTGTTTTCATATTGGATACATCAGCAGAAAGTGCATACAACATTTCGAACTTCCACTTTTCTGGTGTTTTCCAGTGATTGACTTTTTTTGTGGGTCGTAAGACATGAGGAGTTTTGTGGTGTTAAAAACATTATTAAATTGAAGTCTTCCGCCGATAAGTGATTTGACAGATAAGATAGAATGATGCCAGGAAAACCGAAGTAAGTTGTTCTTCCTATTTCTTACTTTTAGATAGTTTTATTCCTTTTTTAGATTTATTTATTTTTGATAAAAGTAGTTAATTTAATTATATTCTTTGAACAAAAATATTATTTCCATAATTTACTTGTATATTATATTTAATTTTATTTATTATATATATAAATATTGTTTTTTATAATATTAAACTTTTTTTGGGAATATATTTATTTTGAATATATTCTTCTTCCTTTATTTTTCTTTCTTTTAAAAATATATATAATGTAAAAAAGTATTAGTTTTCGTATTCGAAAATAAAATTATATATGACAGTTGAGCTTAGTGTATTTGTTGTCCTCTAGGGGCATCATTGAGGAGGAGGGGCACTAACATGTGCTTTTTCCCTCAGCTAATTTTTTCATGATTTTTTTTTTAGAACTGGCACATTTTGTAAAAAAAAGGTTACGCAAATTTTAAAATTTGAAAGACGTAATTGTTCTGTTTTGCGTTCGGTTTTTTTTTTTTTGTTAAATTTTAAACTATTATTCGTAATAAATATTGAATTTACCTCCATTCATTTTTTTTATTTTTGTGTAACTATATATAATTTTTGAAATTAATGATAACAATAAAAGTAAAAGGTATATATTTAAACTAAAATAAGATTTCCATTGATTGTATGTTTTGAAGTGAAAAATGTCTAAAAAAATAATTGTGGTCCGTGTAATATTGTTGGCTACAATTTTTTTTATTGGAAGGGTTAGAAACGGTATAAAAATTTTAATTAAATAGAGAAACATTGAAAATCAATAAAAAGTTGAATACATTTGTTTCAAGTCACATGAAAAATTTCATATTAAAGTAAATATCCTCTTAAAAAATTATTTTCTTAAAAACATACAACCACAATATAATTATACATTTGTTAAATCTAGTTGATGTATATATATTTCCTAGTAATGTATGCAGACTTATTTTTTTTAAATCGAAGAGAGTTAAAGTCAATGTAATTGCGTCAATAATTTTTTATTTTGGTGGTTAGTACCCTACATATAATTTGTTATAATTGTTTTACTACATTTCTATACCATCTTTCGTTTCGCGAGTTTCACTTTTCTTAGGTCAAACTTATTTGGTTGAATTTTTATTGATTATATATTTTTTATATAAACATATCAGATCTATCCAATGTGATTTTTCCCTCATTTTCTAATAACATACAACTTTTATGTAAATTCCATCCTATGAAAGTGTGTATGGTGGGGGTTTACCGATTTATTCATTTGTTTTAAATAATTTCATTTGGGCATGACCCCTTATTTCTTGTCTCTTGGATCAGGACGATGCTTTTCCAAAGCGACGAAAAAACGGAAAGGAAAGCAATCTTAAAAATATTATTTCTATTCAGGTGGACAGTAATCTGTAGTTGAGCGTGTTCTGCAGACTAATGTGTCATCTGCTTGGTAGGAAAGCCTGCTGTTTGACGTGTTGCATATGGGGGCTTTTTATGGGAATAGCAGGTGTACAAAATGACTCACGAACGCATTTGCACGTTTGATTGCTTCTGTGTTGAGTTTTTTCTCCTACCCCTTGCTTTGCTTCTGTAACCATTTTTCTTTCTTTTTATTGTTATAGTGTGGAACAATGAAAATATTTTAACATGTTATTAGTATATTGTACTTTTTTACTTTTAACTTAGGATTTGTTTAACGACTTGAGAGGAAATTAAACATAATTTTATGCTTCATATTGACTCACTTTTGGATTATTTTTTTTACCAGTTGTATTAAATTTTATTTCGTGTTAAAAAAAGGAGAAAGAAAAAGTCGAATGCTTTTTAGATGACATAATTTCAATTGAATTGTTTTCTCTTTTGGTAATAAGAATGTGTGAATTATTCCTTTTCGGATAACTTAGTTTCTGCAAGTATTTTAAAGTAACACTTTTTTCCATTGTCTGTGTGATTTTTTTTTGTTTTGTTTACGAAATAGTTTTATGTTTCACAGAATCCACTTAATTTTGTGTTTAGAAGATAAGTGAGTTATGCATGAATTCGAACATTAAGGAAGGAATGAACATCTAAATTAAGACTAAAATTCATAATAATCATTGGTTCAATTTGAGCTAATATTGCATTTAATGCAATATCTAATAATATTTATTGCTAAACTGTGAGATTTAATAATTTGTCCATATTACATTTAAAAAAAGGGGGTTGTAACTTGAATAATTTTTTAATACAATTTTTTTCTCACAACATGATGAAAAATTATTTTCAGAACATTGTGAAAGAATCATTTAGAACCATGGTATCATAATATCAGTTTTTTATATATCTGATTATTGGTAAATATTTCTAACCATTACACTCTATAAGAATATATACTTTAATTTAAATAAAGAAAAAATTAGGAGATATCTGTTGCTTTTTTCCTGAATTTATAAAAATCAAGGTCGAGAATCATTGATGTAAATCGGGAATAAAATTATTTTTCGTATAATTCTCTCCTCTTGGAATAACAGAATCACCCATTGCAAAAATTCCATGTTTATTTAAAACATCTATTAATACTCTCCAGTGAGCCCAAACCCATCCGTTATAGCGACCAAGGTGACAAAGAGGACCGGATTGGAAACCTCAACCTTTACAGCATTTCCTCTGGTAACGGTTACACCCAGTTGTGTCGCCGAAGAAGTGGTTCTCGCATTTCGTATTTATTACCTTGCAGTGTGTCCGGATATATTTTCTTTTTATGGCGGAGCAAGCAGAGAGACACGGAATGTGAATTATTGGTACATAACTCCATGCCGAGTTCTTTCACTTAGTGATTTACATCACGCACAGGAGACTTGTTTTTTTTTTCATTCGGTTCTAGAAATTTTTGAGGAAACTATTATGCAATGAACGAACTTATTAGGCATGCTTTCTCGTTTACCTGTCTTTAAGTGATTTGAATCGGTTGATTAGAAATTTTAATTTATTTATAATCCAATGGGTTTTTATTCATATTCATTTCCTATATATGCAGTCAAAAATAGAACAAAAAAAAATATGTGTAATATAAAGGGGGGTTTCTGTTTATGTATACACAGTGAAAATCGTTTAACACGAAACCGAGGGGACTGAAATATTTTTTCGTGTTAAAGAACATTGCAAAAAAAAAAAAAAAAAAATGTTTTCAACAAAATTAAGAGTTTATTAGAATACATTTTATTTACATAGATACACGTATTTAATAAAAATCAATGAAATCGAAAACATTCACACACGAGAACTTAATAAAATGTAATGCAAAGTTTCTCAAATTTTTTGAAAAAAAAAAGGCATTTATTGAGTTTTTGGAAAATAATCTGAAATTTTTCTTTGAATTGTTTTTCTTAGCATCAAATTTTCTACAAATTATATTCGATATCGTCCATTTTGTTATCCATTTCATCACTGGAATGTGCGCAGTGGCTTAATGGAAAATATTAGCCCCCCTCCCCTGCAAAGTCAGATTTTGAGCTCAAAGCAAATCTTATAAAGGATGTCATCTTACAACTTGGTGTCAGGCAGGCTTTGGGCTCCTTAGAATCCTCCCCCCCCCCTCTGCGATTCGAGGGTTGCGGGAGTGTACGTTACGCCACTGAATATGCGTCTAAATAACTGCTCAGAATGTTCATTTCGGATGACGTGGGAATAGGGTTGCATCACTCATTTCGTTTTCGTCGTCGGAATCTGCCTCCAGGATATTTTTGAGGTTTTGAACAAACTCCAAAATGTCTTTGCCATAACTGGGGCTGTCATCATTTATTGTAACGAATTATTCCGATGATAAAGTTGGACAGTCCAATAATACGGAAACTTTTCCAGGCATTTCAATAAATGTTCATTCCCAGAACCGGAAATTTTTCGCGTTAAGCGATTTCATTTCGTGTTATGAGAAAAATTATGCATGAAAAAAAATACTAATTAGTTTGTCAGGACCGTTGCATTATTTCGGGTTAACCAATATTTCGTCTTAAGCGTATTCGCGTTAAACGTATTTCACTGCATATAATCTGTATAAGAGACTAACAAAAAACTTTCACAAAGTAAAAATGACTTGTGTAACTTAGAACTTTCAATGATTTATTGCTTTTGAATTTAAAAAAAATCCACTTTTGTTTCGGTTCTAAGTTCACCTTATTTTGTTATCGCTGTAGGCGAGTGAGTGGTCAAAGTCGCGAAATTGTATTGTTGTTGTTGTTGCACGCCCCCATTGGCCAGCAGTGCTAGACCAGGTCCATAATGTCGTACACTCTAAAAAAATCTTAACACCAGCAAAGGATCGTCATCTAAATCCTGCTTGGTGAGCCCTAGCATTCGAGGATGTGAGCAGGCGAGGCCGGCTCAGAACAGTTGGTACACATTTCAAAGCTCTTGGATCTTTCGGAAAATTTCATTGATTTAAGGTGACCACTTCAAAAGCGGGTTAAAATAGTTTGTTCCTATCTATTAAAACCGTGAGCCAGGGAGCCTCCAGGAAGAGAACACTGATACCAATGGTGCTCCGGGAAGACAATCCAAGCGGTTTTATTCTGGTGTTTAATTTTTGAGAAAATCTCCAAAAATGTGAGGGGTGCGGACGGCTCTGGGGCTTCGCAAGCGCCAGCCTTGGCCTAAGTGCCCGCAGTCTCATTTCCCTCTGGATCTACGTGAGAAGGAATCCACTGCAGATGAATCTGATGCGATGGGAAATTGTAGCTAGTGTTATTGCTGTCTAGTTCTGGTTTCGAATTCTGGTGCCACTAACGATCTGCAGTGTAGAAAGGGCTGATGCCCTTTAAATTTATCGAGGCTGAAAATCCCCACGTCTGTGGTGTGGAAGTTTGTAGTGTAAGGTGCCAACTCAGATGTCGTTTTCGTGATTTGACCATTGTTCCAAATTACGAGGTCTGTCGTCAATATTCCTCGTGTTGCTTCAAAGTGTGAAGCTAATAAACAGTCAACCCCCTTATTTTGGAACTAACTTTCCTTTGATGAAAATGTGTATTGCAAGAAACGCGCGAGAATACTTTTTGAATTTGAAAACCGGATGAAACATCATTCTTCAACATTTGGGACAAAGTTTTGCTATATATTAAGATATCCCACTACTTGTAACGACTTTTTTCTTTAAAAAATGAAGATGTGGGGATTTTTTTGTGGTTTTTAGATTTGTTTAAGTGCATTTTTAGAAAAATATGCTAAAATTGAGAAGAGAAAAATAAATTATTATTACTAAAATGGCAAAAAATGGGCAAAAATTGACAAAAAATAACATAAACGTGGCCTATTCTGTACCAAATGTTTATGAACATATTTTCAATGTTTCAATTCTGATGTGTTATTCATTTTTGAAATGACCTGTAGGATGAGAGATATTTTAATTTTTACAAAAACTAGAGCTTTTTATCTATATGAAATTGCTTTAAAAAAACAGTGATTATATTCACATAAGGGGCTGTAAATTTTGTAATAGAATATTGATTGATAAATCCTAAAGTAAAAACACTTTAACTATTATACAGAACATACACAAAAAATTTCAGTTAATTATTTTCAAAACTTTTTGAGCAACCGGCTGTCCGCGTTCGAGCATTTTTAAAAAAACACATTTCGAGTAAAACGCGTTTTAAAGTATGACATTTTGCTTAAAGTAATGGCATCTGCTTTTACTAAAATACTTGTAGTTTTTGTTCTAGTGAACAGAAAATAATAAACTTGGTATTTTTATAAAGCTAATAAAATGGTCATGAATTAAAATTATGAAAAAAATTTGTCAATCTTTGGAAAAATTCACAATTTTAGTGTAGTTGGATACCTTAAATTTGTTTTAAAAAAATGTGACTTAAAAATGTTTAAATTCTATGTTTGACAAAATGGGCTCTGTGATAAGTGAGAAAACAATGTACTCATAAAGAAATTATTATTTTTCCTTACTCTCAAAAAAATCCCCCCCCCCATTAAGAAAATTTAAAAAAAAACATATTTGTATTTATTTAATACGCCGAAAGAAATTACGGATAGTCAGTATGTCATTTTTAGAAAAAGCATATATAATCATTAATAATTTAAATATTATTTTTTCATTTACGTATTAAATAACTTGCATTATTTGAAACATGAAAAAAATGAAGAAAAATATTGTTTTAAGAATAAATTTTTATTGATAGCCATTTCTTAAAACCCCAACTATTTTTAAGCGAACAAAGAATCAACCTTTGTAGAAATTTTAAAATAAATAAATAATAACTCATATTAAAATATACTTTTATATATATATATATATATTCATTGCTTATAAAAATATTTTGGTTTAAAAAAGTCTGTTATTCAGTGCTGTATAAATCCACCTCTAATGAAAGCCTTAAGTTTAAAAATACATAAAAGCCAGATAATTGGATCAATTTGAAATTCGAAGTTCGAATGAAACTGAGTAATTTTTTCTCTCCTTTCATACCATTTTTTTTTTTTTCATTATTCTTTTGTATTTTTTCATCCGATGAAATCATATATTGAGAATAAATCGATATTATTTATTAGTTTAACTTTCATTTGATACAGATAATTTCATTTTGAAGAATCGATTTATTTTATTTCTTGAAAAAGAATTTTCTTTTTTTCCCTTTTCTCATACGAATGGATATTTAAAGTGATAAGTGATGAGTAAAAATTAAAGAAAAACTTTATTTTTCCTTTATTACGTACATAATGGGGAAAAGTAGGTACTTTTTTCACGCATCGTTTGGTGAATGAGAGAAAACGGCTTTTCAAGATGTGTGAAAGCGCGCCAAGCGCTCTGCTTTTGTGTACAAACGTTTTCTTTTGATATCTGAATTTTTTCTTTTTTTATTGTTTTTTTTATATTTTATGCTGCAGGTGTGTTTTGCTGATGGCTATGAAACATGTTACAAAACTGATGCTTTTACATTTTTACGATTTCTCCTTTCAGTAACTTCCGGAAAGATTTTGAAGTGTGTTCGAAACGTGTTTTTTATTTTTTTAAAAGTGATTTTTGTTTAAAAAGAGTAGATGAAAGTAAAATGCATTTTCTCGAATGACGTGTGTTCATTTGCGGTGGGAAAACTCCATTACTTCCCTGTTTTTTTTTTATTATATTTTTTCTTATTTGAAGTTATTTTTCATTGTAAAATCATTTTTATGATTCAATTCGAATAAAATATGTTTTTTAAAACAACTAAAAAAGTGCTGGTGTAGTTCATGCATTCAATAATGACTTATCATTATTGTATGGGGGAGACGAATAATTTATTTACAGTCATAAAATTTTAATAAATTTAACAAAGTTTAAACTTTAACTTTTTTTTCACGTCATTTTTTTTCCTGGATTTAAAAAATATTATATAAAATTATACTAAAATGATTAAAGAAAACGATGGAATTTTTCAATTTGACAGGAAAGGTTTTCATTCATTTGAGGTACGTTTGACTTATAAAATAATCATCATTACTGTCATCTAAATGTATAAAATATACAGCAAAAATACATTTTGTAGTTAATTTTAAAAATATAGACCATTAATTTTTTTACAAGGCTAGCACTAAAGCATATTACGTAATATTACTATTTTATAATGATTAATTTCTATACAGAGATAAAGTTAGCAACTGTTACACATTATTTTATGGAAAAAAAAAGAGCAGGCTGAACCATTTTGACCAAAAAAAAAAAATTATTTAATTCTGTACCAATCTATTTTTGTGGAACTAGTGTTAACATTTTGATTTAACACACATTGGGTTTATTCAATTACTAGAAGGCTTCAGCGTGCCAAAAGTATTGCTTTTGTAAAAAGTTGTTAAAATATTTTGAAATTATTCAAATAATAAAAATCTATACATCGATAGAGAATCAAATTGCGCAAGAAGACTTGAATTGCATTTCGGCAGCTTTGAAATTTCCATCCTAGTATTAAAGTTCTTCGTTGTGTATGCTAAATACGACATTCAACAGTTATATTTGTAAGTGTCGCACATTTTATGTAAAAACTTAATCTCACTTGGATCCTGTAGAAGGAACAGAAAATTTCAGATAGTTAAGTTACTCGTCCTCTAGTTAGAAATCTTAATGTAATATTTTTTTAGTCGCCTTAACACCTTTCGCTATTCAAACCTGGCAATCACCAACATTTTACGAAGGAATGTTACACTTATCAATCCTTCTCTTACTTTTTCGCTCGATTATCCTAGCTTTCCTGCCATTTGCAGGTGCAGTTTGAGTTTTGACATCCCCGCTTAGTGGATGAATGCTCCCCTTTGAAAAACTAGAACAATTTCCTGTAGGGACGACTCCCCTTTAAACTTACCGATTGGCCTTGCATTCTTGTGAATGGTAGAGTTCATATAGGATGAGAGGGAGAGCACATCACGTATGAGAAGGAAAGTTTTATGTCTGCATAGCTTTTTAAATTTGACGTTTTTTTATCTGTCAGTATACTTTGATATTTTTACCTATTTAATTTAATTCATAAATTGTTTATAATCTCGAATTTTAAATATATGTATTATTGGCTCTTTAACGTATTATTACTGCACTTCATTCTTTTGTAAGTACTTTCTAAATGCTGTTATGTATGATTATTATATGGCTTTAAAATTGGTGTTAAATTGATTCATTACGAAAATAAAATGGAGTTAGTAAGAAGAAAAGAAGAAACCATTTATTTCCAATTATAGCATTTTATTTTATAGCAAGAATTGGGTTTAAATTTTTTTAAATATTGGTAGAACAAAATCAGTCAATGTTTCTTCGTTAATATAAGTTAAGAGAAACCGTCTTTTGAACTATTTATATATGATTTTTGATTTATCTAGAATTAACCGTTGAACTTTTATGTGTTTTGATTAATATTGTTTTTCTTATATTTGAAAAAAAGTACTTCTATTTTTTTTTTTTTTTTGTGTTATTCTTTCATATTAATATTATTCGTTTTGTAAACAACTATTTCATTATCTATTTTTTAAAACTGTTTTTAGAAAAAATTATAATAAAAAGATTAAACACATTTTCGTTCCATTTCACTGTATCTCGCATGTTTAATTATTCCATGTAGGGCAAGCATTTATTTTAATTATTCTCGTTTTTAAACGTTATTTTATTTTAATTTATTATTTTAAGTAGTTTTTTTTTTATTTCTAGTTCTTATGAATAGTTATATTTAATAGCCTTTTAAACAAAATTATTATTGTTTTAAGTTTTGAGATCATTGAATTTTTAATGAAAGTGACCTTTTTCTGGTTACATATATTATAAGTTTTTCTTCAAATATAACTAATGAAAAATCTTCTTAAAAGCGCATAATTTTTTACTTTTATATATTCCCCTTCGTATTTCATAGGATAATAATAAGATTAAGGCCGTATCTTAGACGGATTACAAGAGATTGCATGGACGAAAGAAATTTCTTAACACAAAAAAGTTTAGGAATGGGGGAGGGGGGATATGGTTTGAGCGGAAGAGAAAGGAAATGGTCCACATTCCTTGTTATTACTCACCTTAGCACATCTCAACGTTCTTTGTACTATTCTATCGTCCTATCAGGTAAAAGAGAACCACGGACGACTGCTACTTTTACCCCGAGGGGTCAGGAAAAAAGTGGATTCCAAAAGAAACCACAAAATCTTCTTTCTGAGAACTATGCCGGATCTTTCAGTTTTTATATAACTTTCTTCTCTTCTCTGAGATATATATTACTATAAAACACTAAATTATCAATTAAAGTTCTGAAGAAAGATTTTCATAGCATAGAAAGACTAAAAATTATAGACATATATTTTCCACAAGAAAATTTTTAGCAGTACTTATTTTTTTTCCCGTCATTTTTTAAACGAAAATAATTAGTTGGTGAAAAAGAGAATTGTTGATTTATTATTATAACAATTTAAGTGTTTTTTTGTGTATCAGATTTAAACATCCTTCAGCAAAATTGGCTCTGTTTTTTTGCTTTTAAACAAAGAATATCATAAAAAACGAATAACTGAGATCGCAAGAATTATGAAGAATTGTGTAACGAATGAAAACATTAAAATTTCGTCAAAATATCCTAAATCCTGATAAATTTTTATAAAATCGTCAGAATCGTTCAAAATTAAAACATTTGAGCCATCATTAGATTTTCTTCAATCTTGCCGGTTATGTGGAGTTTTGTCCAAGTGATTGTATAAATTCACAACTATTTTTTAACTAATTCAAGAAAACTATTAATGGTACTTAATAGTTTAAAATATTTTTCAAAATAGAGGTGTGTGTGTACACATACCTTTCTTATGGGGGGGGGAGATCACATTCTAAAAAACATGTAGACGCAAGCGCCGAGATGTAATCTCTATGGTAAAAATTAAAAAAATATTTTGAGGGGGGGGGGGAGAATTAAAAATCTATTTATTACCACTAGCTAAAAAATAGATTTTAGAATACCTTTTTTCTTTACTTATGTATCATTTTTAATTGTATTTTTTACAATGAAAAATAAATTTTTGTACTTTTTATGTTTCATATAGTTATATATACGAGTACAATTAGACGAAGTTCACTTTTTTTTTATTTCTTCTGGTACAAGAAAATTCTGTTTGAGATTAGGATGAAGGATATGGCTCTGAATTAAAACGGCAAGAAGTTTATTAATTCTTCTAGCATACGTAGGGCCTACACCTGTGCTATCAATCAAATATGCATGAGATCGAATTCAGATTTATTCATTGCCTGTTTTGACGCAGATCTATTTCCAGCCATAGGTCTGATAAGTATATTCATAAACATTTATTATCAGTTGCACAAATAAGTCCAGAAGATTGTTCGCGAAAACGATAGTGTCAGTTACCGCCATCCATAGCGTTGGCGTATTCTGAGCAAATAATTAGCCTTTCCTTCCTACGAAAAGCAGACGTTACAACTGTTCTTCGTTCAGGTTACGCATGTATTGTCTTCGCAAAGAGATTTTATGGTCAGTGATTGTACCCACAATTATGTATAGGTCCAATGGCCTGGGGATGATTAGTGTGGTTGAAGGAACTGAAGCGAAACGGAAGAGTTCGTCTTCATGTCGAAAGGATTAAGAGAAAGTGAAAAGTTTGTTCTAAGGATGCACTTTCCGATCGTTTCTTATTTTTAGGGATTTAAACGGAGGATGTCTCTGAATATCAATACGCATTGACGTCTCTGTTTGAGAAACGTGTACGTTTACTTATTGTGTTTGTGACGCTTATCAAACTTAATACAGTTTTATTACTGGTTTTACTGTAGCTTTTATAATTCGTTTTATTCTGAAATTTACTTGAGGGAGATTTGTTCTTTTTCTGTAGAATAATTTTTTTTGCCACATCAGTGGATCTTTTAATTATTCCCCTCAGCGACTTATCTTCTTCAGGTAAGAATTAAATTTACGACCCCAAAGTACTGACGTAGTCTTTATTTTCCTTTATTGGATGATTTGTCTAGTATCCTCGGATGACCTAGCGATCTTTTCTCATTTTCGACCATCCTCCTCTTTTCAACCAAAATTTGCCTTTTTACCTTTTGCATTTCCTTATGTTTAGATCACAGATATGCATTTGCTATTATTCAGTGCCGATTTAAGCTCATTTCGGGTCCTGGGTGCAGAAGATCTTTTGGCCCCCTTGACATTGGAGGATCGAAATTTGAAACCAGAAAATTTGATTAAGTTCAGCTTATCCGAGCCCTTTCGGGCCCCTGGGCGCCCCCCACCCAAGCGCACAATGGATAAACTGGCACTGCAACAATTACTTCCAGCACTCACTTGAAATGTTAAATTACAATTGTGTGCGTGACGTAGTTTGGCTAAATATAGCCTTTGTACCAACAAGCCAACTTTTAAGTATGATTTAGTGTTCATGTTTAAATTTCGTATATTGTAAATACCGTGATTATTTTCAATATACATTTATTTTTGAAATTAAAGGTTTTTTTTTGAAAAACATACTTTTAGAATAGTGTTCATTTACTGGGAACTCAGTTTTGAAGATATTCTGATAACTTTTGAATCAAAATTCATATTTTTTACTTATTGCTTGATATTTATTGTTATTTTTCCTCCAATGTTGTAATCTGAACCACAAAACACTAACATTTTTGCTGAATACTCACTATAGCTGATTTCAATTCGAAATCAGTTCAAACTTGATGTACATTCGTTATATCAGGTACAGGATTCAAAAGATTGCACTCTTAGAGACTAATAAAATAGTCTTTCCTCCAGGATGACAATCTTTGACTAGATATATATTTTCCATCAATTTTACTTTTTATTGTTTAATACTATATCAATACTCATGTCGCAACATTTTCCATTCACAAAAAGTTGACAGAGAACGTGCCTCTGACCTGAGTTTTGATTCCGCTAAGCATTTTCTATTACTTATAGGCATACAAATCATCTGCACCCATGCATTTGATATAAACTCGGGAAATCGCTGTATCCTTCAATGAAAGGGGAAAAAAACAATAAGTAGTTCTCTGGAAATAAAGAGTTTTATGCATAAAAAATTGAAAGAAATAATCACACACACAAGCGATATCTTTACTCCGCTATTTCTTTAAGTTCTTTTTCCATTGTATTCCTTATTTACTCTTAGTCGTATATCAGAAATTTGTAGAGGTTTGATCACAATATCCATTGAGAACTTCCACTTTTTCCCATTCTGGATTTTCTCGTAGTATTGCCTTGAATATAAGGGTCATAGTTGTTTAGTATGTAATTTATGGAAAGAATTATTCTTATAAATTAGCCATTCTTTTATTACACAAATAAATAAAAAGAAAATTGAGATTTATTTTTTGTTGCTTTTGATAAAAATGACCTCTTTTTATTAAAAAGGAATTTTTCCTGATTTTCTCAAATCTTTGGGAAGATACATGTTGTTCCAAGAAGGCTTTCCTCACAACCCAGTGTAAAATCAGTAGTTTGAAAATAGAAATATTCTTTTTTTAACAGCTCAACTTAATTTAGTTATTTTTCAAAAAGCTGAAGAAAAATTCCCACTTAACTAATGTTATACCGATAGAAAATGGAAGTTCAATGCGTTAGAATAAAAAGAAGGAATTATATGAAACCTGTAAAATAACCCCTTTTTAAATAAACTCTTTTAAAAAATTAGGAAAAATTTTGACCAGCATGTTTTTTTGAACAAATTTCAACTTTTTTCAAACCTTTTTCTTCGAAATAAAATACAGCAATAAATTAATAAATAAAATCAGACGATTAAAACTGAAAAAAAAAATGCCTTCTTCAAAAGTTGGAATATAATTTTCCTTTTCAACAAAAGACGAAGATTCCCGCGCAAATCACATAATTCTAGAACGTGATGAAAATATGATGCGTAAAAAAAAAAAGTAGAAGAAACCTGGTTTAGCAGGTTTCTCAAATGTGAGAACGTTTTGCTTTTTTCTTTATTTGTTTGGATGTCTTGCTTAATGAACTAAGAAAATTCCTAAATCTGTATTTAACTAATAACCCATTACATTTCCGTATGCCAATGTAAATGGATCTCAAAGATATTTGTCCTGAAGGTATACCATTGAGATCATTATAACTACAACTTTTTTTGTACTTTTATTTATGTACCGTTGTCATGATCTTTCACATTCATGTTTTCTAGTTTACATCGTTTAGAAACAGCTGCAAACCTTTTTATAATATCTTCTTTTTTGTTCTTTTATGTTTTTTTCCAAACCTTCTCAAGATTACTCTTGTGTGTGTGTGTGTGTTTTTTTTATCTTTTGATTTTTTTATTATGAATGAGAACTTTTTTGAATTAAGGAAGGAAATTAAGGATATTCTAATTATTTTTAAATGTGAGGTATATATATATAAGCATTTTATATATAATTATAACTATAATCTTTATTTTTCAAATTTTGCTTACATCTAGTGGGCATTTTTTAAGCTACAGCTTTTCAAATGCATTTTGCTTTAAGCCATTTTATTCTTGCTTCTGGATACATGTGATTCGAATTTTCATGTATAACTTAATTCTTTTTTCTTTATAAATTAATTTAAATAATTGAAAAAGTAATTTATTATATTTTATTGCAAATTATTACCTAAAAGTAAGAAAATTGGAAACTATCAAATGAGAAACCATGGAAATAATATAAGTTTGTATGGTTATTACACGCGCGTAACCTGTTTTTCATACAAAGTTTTTAAAGTTTAGGAACGTTCAGTTCACATGCGATTTTGCCATTAACAGAAAGTTATGTTCTTTTATTTTCTAATATAGAAAAGGAAATATGAAACACATTTTATGATAGAAAACCTAACGTATTCAAACAGAAATAAATAGCACATTGAAGCACTTTGTTCTCAAAATGATAGTAAAACTAGAATTTGATGCTATTATTTAAACCTTTTTTTAATCCTAAAAAAATGCTTCGAATTCGGCTCCTATTCTTTAACATTAATACAAGGGCAACTTTTAATGAGCAACTAAACTCTTTCAATACAGTGACAAAGATCGAAACTCCTTTTCAAAAAGCGAAAATTGACAATTACGAAAAATAAAAATATGGCGTGTGTGTGCTGAAATATAATGGAAGATTGTATATCCGTTTCTAAAATCCGGCATTCCTCATTATTACTACTGTAAACATAGATTGCTAATGTTCCTGCAATTTAACTGGCAATAATGAAAAGGGAAAACCTCTTCAGATGAATCCAGGTGACATACTTTTATAAGAGATTAAAAAACGCGCCAGAGAGTATCTCATCTTGTAAAACAAGAAGAAAAGATGCAACGATTCTTTCAATGTACTAAGAAATAATGCTTCATATTTTCTATGTTTCAAATCTAATGCTAATTATGGATATAAAAAGTTTAATCCGAGGAGCAAGTAAGTACCTTAGTTTACGTAATGCTATCTAATCTTATTGTGAGAGATTTAAAACCTTCAGTTATTCGACTTTTTTTTTTTTTTTTTTGCACTGTAAATATTTGTTAGATTTAACGAGTAATAAATATATTGTAGGATATATCTGCAACAATGTAAACATTTTCATTTGTAATCTTTGACTGGTTAGTACTTTAATTTTTTCCCCGTATACTTTGCTCTTTTAAAGATTAATTTTTTAAATCCTTTTGGAAGCTTGTTGGGTAAATATGTGCTTAAGTTATTTTACATATTGATTATGTACAACAGCAGTAGTTTTTTTCTAATGATAAAATTTTTTAAAGGATTCATTGAGAAGGAAATTTAAATTTTCTAAAGAATGTTTATTCAATCCTTTCCTTTTTGTTATTGTTACAACTAAAGTTCAAAAAATTTTGGCCTGTGTGCTAAAATACACACAATTTAACTTTTACTCATTTTCTTTTGTCAATTTTTTTTCTATACTCCAAAGGTACTATAATCAAATCCATGCATTCATTAACTGTGAAAATAAATGTATTCCTCAAACCATACCATAAAAACATTTTGCATCATTTTTCCTGGTTTATGATCTATTTTAGTTTGTTTCCAGTACATAGGTATCTTTTCGTCTGATAAACTAGAATGGTGTATTTTAGGAGCATTACTTATCTTTTCATGTTTGTTTGCAAATATTTTAGGTGCATTACTTATCTTTTCATGTTTGTTTGCAAACTCCAAATACACAATGGAATGGATTTTAGATAAGAATAGCCACAGTGTGATCTAATGCCATTAAAAGTTTGTATGGTATAAACGTCAGATTATATATAGTGGGACATTAAATAAAGAATAGTCTTTCTATCTTTGTTGATATATATATTTTTAAAATTATATCATTTCTAATAATTATTTAAAGTATTGTTTTGTGGATAAACTCGTCACGACTATGGTTCTTAAATTTACTTTAAAAAAGAAACCTTCAATCAAATTCGGCACTACTTGCCAAGAAGGTTTGAAAGATGGCGAATCCAAAGCATGGGTATTTTTTCTTCTTATGAATTTGTGGTTGATGTAGACGATAGTCCCTTTGTTTCAATCATGGTTGTTTGGTAAATCATCATGGAAGAACCCACTCAAGTGCACAGTAAATAAAAGCAAAAGCAAAAGAAAGATGATGGACTGATCAAATCTCAAGATGAGTTCCTTTCGAGCGTTACGTGTTCTTTTGTGGTTATTTGACCACAAAAAAAAGTTTGATAACGATGACGCATCTGCCGCGTTCAAGATGGCGGCTCGGGTCGCTGTGCTTTTGTACCTGAGAAGTACCAAACTCCCTGTCTCCATTGGCCCAGTTACCTCACCACAGTGGGTGGATTTCCTTTTGTTCCCAGCAAGGATTATTCAGGTACTCAGACTTTCACCTTGAGTTCCAGGTCACGTTTTAGCCAGATCTAAGCTGCACATTGTGCATGTCCCGTAGAATTTACCGCTGCATTTCTTTTTTTTTTAAATTTCATCAAACTGGATTTTCTTACGTATTAGCAAATCCTTAATTTATTCATACTTTTCTTTTAGATTTCTCACAGACCTTGGAGAGTGTCAGGGTGAACGTGGAAGTGATCATTGTTCGCCCTAGTTTGTAAACAATTGCAGAATTTTAATTAGAAATGCTGTTTTAATTTCTTTATTTTAAGTAAAGCGTAAACTTTTTCTGGAGTTAATTGATTTAGAGCTGAAATCATCCCTTTTTTGTCGATCGCTGTGACAGTGAAAGCGAGTGTTAAGGGGGTGGTGCTATAAATCCTCGACCTATTTCACGTAATGTTTAGAAACAAGCATTTAAATTAAACGCTGTCAAACACAAAAAAAGGAGTTGATTACACTTTGAAAAGAATCGATTGTTATGCAATACTAGTGACCTTGATAGTTCGAAAATAAGAGACTCTTGTTGTAAGGAATATTTAAAAAAAATAATTTGAATATATAAATGATTGTTCGTGTAGCGGAAGTAATTTTTAAGGCATTTGAATAAATGTTTATTTTGTTTTAATGTACATTGTCTTTCATATTATTTGTATTGTTTTATTATTCTGAACATTACGCACATTTATTTATTACTCATTTTTAGATTTGTTTTTCGACTTTTTAAAGTCAACACTATCAAATCCAAAGATTGCGATAAACAATGACAATTTTTTAAAAATTAAATTTTTTTCTATCTAAAAGTCTTCAAATCTAAAAGTTCGGATTACTTTTTAACTGTAATTTTGATCAAAATAAAATCTATATACCAAAGATTTAATAATTTTTTTCGCCCATTATATGAAGAATCAATAAGAATACACACACACAAAACAAAATGAAAATAATTTCTAACATATATACATATGAATACTAAATTTTCTCTTTCCATTCCTATGTCGCTAGATCTTTGAATTAGCTTATTTGTTTTAGTGTGTCATTCTAAGTCGTATCAATCAGTGTTTGATTACTAAAAGGACTTGGAAAATATGATGCTTTAAGAAGTATTGTTCAATGTCTTGTGAATTTTAGTGACACGCCATTTAAATATGTATTTTTTTAAAAAGAAAATGAGGAATTCACAAAGGAATTTAATTCCGTGTATCATAACGTGTTTCAAGAACCAAAATTAACAAATTAAAAAATTTTTTTTTACTTGTCTATCATACTGTAAAAAACAAATATTATTTTAAAATTTTCATGTACAACTGATATAATATTATTGAGATATGTATCATGAAGAGTTTCATGATTTGGAATTTCTGATTCTGTAACAAGAATGTGTTAAATTGCTCATATCTGATCCTTGAGGCTTTAGTTCATGAAATTTGTAATTAATGTATTTGATCAAGTACTTCAATAAGGTTTCCAAAATTTCTGACGCTTATATACATAGATAACATTCAGTTTGTCCAACGTAAGGGTTTCGAAACCTTCTTGCTTGTGGACTCCTTCTTGAGTTCGATCTCTTAGAATGTGGACTCTCATATATACCCATATTCAACACTCTTTAATAAAATATTTATTTGCAAGATACTAAAAAAATCAAGATTTTTAACAGTCAAAGAGTTGGAAAAATAAAATATTTATTTTTTAATTATTAAAAAAAGATAACAATTAAACATTGCTGGTATAATATAAAAATGTAAATTATAAATTTTGAAGATTTATTAATTGGTAAAACTGAAACATGTTCTGTTTCAAATAACAAAAACAAATTTCTGAGGCAATAAAATGGGTAGGCAAGTTGAAATTTTTTGCCAAAGAAAGATCACCTCATTTTACCAGATCAAATCGATTACGATTTTTATTCTCAATTTGTCTCCCAGAACCGCCAAAATACAGCTTTTTTTCTTAGGTACCCCCTCAAAACTTGTTGGGGAATGCTGATCTAAACTGAAAGGAAATTTTTTTCTCTCTTGTTCTGCTTCTTGTCGAATGTAAAGAAATACCGTTTAAGCTTTATTTCTGGTACATTAAGCAGTAGATCCAGTTACAGTTAATAAGCAGCTCAAAACGCAGACGAAAATTCATCTCCTAGACCGCTAAAACTTATGAAGCGGAAACGCATTTCGCAGTCCATCACCTAGTTATAAATCTCCTACCATCAAACTCAAGACTAACCCTTTGAACCCATCAACTCTCGCGGCCTAGATTCAGCAGCGCAAACCTCTTAATCATTTATGGAACAATACTATGGTTCCCTTTCGGTGTTTGAATTTCCGCCATTTTTGTACAATTCACGCCTGTTCCGAAAAGGCATAAAAAATAATTACGCCTGGTGAATAATTTAACCGCCACGCGTCAAAATTATTGCCGCCTGTTCTTACCAAAATTTTTTTTATGTATTGGTATTGGGTATTGTTTAAAGGCTATTAGGTGTTCCCTTTTTTCGAAACTAGTTACTTCTGTTGAATATTAATCATTTCACGAGAAAAATAAATTAACCGATATTGGCGGGGTTGCTTGCTGCCTAGGCTTTTTGTATTGGGTAATTTGACTGGTTTTTCTGGATGTTGGAATAATTCATTACCGTTATGGGGGATTGTAACCCCATGAAACGCTAGAACTTTCATTTAGAACTGTTTGTGGTAATTGGGCTGGTCAGTTTTTCAGCCCGAGTAAACATATTTTCATTGATAAATAACTGACCAAATAATATATAATTATGTACCTCATAATTACAGCTGAAATTAATGTTTCTCGAATGTATTCAGAATACTGTAAATCGAATGTCATCTAGGATCATATATTGCTCTAAGCAACACGTTTTCTAGATTAATTAATGCAATTAACCTAAACTATGTTGCGAATTATTCATTAGCACACCAATGAGTAATATGTAATAGCATCAATAGAGAGAATTAGCATCACTCCGCATACTGAATTACAATGTCAAACTTAATATGTCCTCTTTTGGCATCCAAGATTTGTAATGGTATTTTTAATTGCTAGAATAATTTTTTTCCTCTTATAATTTCTGAGATTCTTAAACTTCACAATGTTCATTGAATAAATTTTTTTTTATCTTTAGAGTGAGAATACTGTAGTCTGAGAAATAACACTCACACACACATTTGTGCAAGCAACTTTTAACAAATTTTCTGTTCAGAAAATGGCATCCTTAGAATCACACTGGAACTAAAAAAATATATTTAATGTGTGAAACAATTAAAATCCCCCATAGCGAATCATTGATAGTTTTCGAACAATATTTAAAAAAATTACAATAAATAAAATAAAGGTAATGAAAAAATGTAAATTATTACTGATTAAATTTTAAGATCGTGCCCGTTTTCTTAAAATTTTAACTTCTAAATAATTAAAAAAAAATTAAAAATTCATAAATTTGAGAAATTTTTTATTAATTTGTAATTGAGAAATAAAGATAAATAAAATTCTGTTTTGTTCCTCAAATCCCAAGTGACCGTGGTAGCCTCGTGGCTATGGTCACGAATTCGTGTCCGAAGTGTCACGGATGTCACTGAAAATCCGCCGTGTAGAGGAGCAGATGAACAACTGGCGTAGCTAGCTCTGAGGGGGCCCTGCATCAAAATTCCTTCGGGGCCCTTTTTTAGACATGGGGGCAGTGTTAGTGGAACTGCAGTTACACAACTTAGGGCCCCTGTAGCTTGGAGGCTCCGTGTCATTGATACGGTGGTAGCTACGCCGCTGAGATGAATGCCAAATCTGTCAAACTCAAAGTGGTGTGATAGTTTGGAGAAGCTCAGGTGTCGTCCTCGTCACTGGACGGAGGTTCAAAATGACGAGATCTGTCTCCAATAGCTCTCGTGTTGTTTTATTGTGCGTCGTTAATGAACTCACTCACTTATCCGAATTGCCAAAACAACAACGATGTATTGTTTTTCGTGAAAATGTTTTATAATATTCATGTTTTATAATTTTAAATTTCCGATCTTTATAATTAAAACGTCCAAAAATAAAAGAGCTTATTTTATTTTTTTTCCGAACAAGATTGGAAAAACTTATTTACGTATAAGCCTATATATATATACATAATACAAATAAAATATCCAAGTTCTCAAAAATCAAGCGGGAAAAAAAAGGACTAATGATTTGATCACTTAACTCACACATGTATCGAAACAGATATACGATTCAAACATCCGACTTAAATCGATATTAATATTTTTCCATTAGTCCTCGAAGAATATATATTTAGCCACGTGTACGTGGCTTATGTCTGCTCTCAAATTAATGATGGTATGGCTTCGGAAACGTTCCACAATTCCCTAGAGTAAAAAGTTCCATTACGCCTAAGTGCTCCGCTATAGGACGGTATCTGTTAAAAGGTTAGTCCGCGATCCGTACTGAAGTGCTTGCAAATGCGTTGGAGTGGATACAGGCAAATATTTTAATTGGGTTGAATGAGCTCCAATGCTCATGAATATTTTCAGACTCGGTGTGGTGTAAAGAGTCAACGATCGAAAGTAGTATTGAATGTCAATAGCCAAATGGGGATATATATACAACTTTTCCTTCCTGTATATTTAAAAAAAATACTTTTCATATGTTCTCTGTTTTTCCTTCTAAAATAAATTATAATACAGGGTTTAAATAGTTTGAAACTTTTTTTTTCATGCGTCTTATTTTAAATTAAAATTTTGATTAAATAAATGTCTGTTAATGTACGACAAAAACAATGACTAATGGACATTTTTTTCCGAATGCTATTAATGTGTTTATTTTATGAAATAATCATTGATTTTTTAACTATATTTAGAGTATTGATTTGATCTTTCTTCATTTCGCTCCAAATTTTTACGTGGATGAGACTTATGCTGGAAATTTATGGCGAAAAAATCCTAATGTGTTGTAATCACAAAAATTAAAAATTAGTTTATTATAAAGCTTATTATTATTATTTTTATTTACTTAATTTTTTTTAAAATTTCCCGTATTGACATCGATACTCCTAATGGTTATAATAACTAAAGGTTCAACTATGAGACTATAAGAAAAAATCTTTCGAAGTTTTCATTAGGCCTAATTTCTAGGTTTTGTGAATATCCCCTCACGTGACACCTTAATCATCAAACCTAAATTCAAAATTGGAAGATCCTAGCTAGTAACTAGGTTATAAGCTGTAAATTTTATGCTATAAATTCAGATGAGAAAATTAATGATTCTTTAATTAATAATTGAACTAATTTTAGACATCTAGGAATATAAGTTATAAACCTTTTTACTCCTGTTTATTATTGTACTATATGCATAATAATATATAAAATTTATTATTATACTATATTTGTATATGCAGGCCGCACACAAGGGGGGGGTCTTGGATTCAGATCCACCCCCCAAAGCCCTTGATTTTTTTTCGATTGATTATAATCTTATGTAAAAAGTACGTAAGATTTAATATTGTTTTTAATTTATTATGTTAATTATTCATTCAGAAATTAATTTTTTACTGTTTTTTGTTACCGAAAATCTACAAAATCAAAAGAATATATTGGGCGGCGTATTTGAGCATGATACGAGAATAGTGGACTTTCGACCCTGGACCCCCCCCCCCTTTGAAAAATTCTTGTGCGCGCTACTGTGTATATGTCTCACTCTCGTTGTCTAATTTCCCGTTGATGTAGTGTGGTTGTTAGGAGAGGGGGGGGTGCTAGCTCAGGTGTCGTCCTCGTCACTTGACCATGGTTCAAAATTACGAGTCCGTCGCCAAAAGTCCTCGTGTAGCTTAACAGTTCATATTCACTAGTTCGTGTGTTCATATTCACTCACTCACTCGCTGTCTAATTAGTGACCGCGATATCTTAGTGGTCAATGTCACGAGCGCGTGGCCAGCGTGTCATAAGTTCGAAAGCTGGTGCCACTGAAGAACTACCTTATAGAGGGGCTGATGCACCTTAAATCTTTCGAAACTGAAAGTCATCCTGTTGGCGTAGTTCGGAGAAGGGGTGCCAGTTCATGTGTCGTCCTCGTCACTTGTCTGTGATTTAAAATTACGAGGTCCATCGCCAATAGCCATCGCGTTTCATTACAGTGCAACGTTAATAAACACTCACACACTTTATATCTAATTATGTGTTTTGGGATATTTTTATGATTATTCTACCTTCATGAGACCTATTCAGAAATCCAACCAAATCGAATATCGAAAGCTACTAGCTACACAGCTCTATTGCTTTTTCATCAAATCATTCTATATTTAAGGTACTTTTGTAGGAAAGAATATGTAGCTGTAACTTAATGGTGTATTCCTATCCAAAGACGCCCATGAATAAAAGGTTAAATGTGTGATCAATTTCTATAATTTTTTTTATATTGTTCGTTTGTCATTGCGAGCTGAAATTTCTTTTTGTTCTCTTGGCAGCATTTCAACCTTATTAATACGATGGAAAACTAATTTTACCTCTCTGTTACAGCGTCTGACAACTTACGGAAGTTTGTTATTCGTGCACTAACTAAATGAGGTTAAATTGACTCTTCATTTCCTAGAAATTTTTTTTTCCCTTCGGTACAAATTAAAGGAAATTTTTTTTTCTGTCTGATTTACGGGAAAGAGAGTTTTCTTCTAATTATGCAGAAGAAAAATTCGTTTCGTGCTAAATTTTGTGAAAATTCGGAATAATGTCAGAAATTCTTTCCCGCCTGATAAATGATATTTTCCGGTCAACTCTACCTGAGATTTTTATTATTCTTTTATGGGGGGATGGGGGGCATATATTAAAAGAGTTAAAATTTGTATGAATACTTGTCAAGGGGATAGTTTTATAGTAGCGAAATCAAGAGGTAAAAGCTTAAATAGTCGCATAAGTTTTAAACCTGTATTAAATATAAATGAGTCAACATGATTTTTATATTGTTCATTGTTGTCTGCTAATTTGATAATTGGATATCTTTATTGGAAATAAAGGCTCTGAGGTCTGTAATTAAAGAGAAAAAAATCACCATTAAATATTCGTAATTTATTGTCCTTGATTCTGTATACCAATGACATTCGTTACCAGTTAGCAAACTATGTTTACTAACTGTGTAATTTGCATTTTAGGGCTGTGTCTTAATTTAATAGGAAAAAATAGGTTAAACTCATTTGTTGTTAGTGGCATCTTATAAAATTCTTAAGAGTTTATTACAATTATCTATATATAATCTTTAATTATATATATAATTTAAATTAGGTGTAATGTGGAGATGGCATTTCTCGATACTTGTATAAATATATAGAGCTTTGGACATTGAAGATTAAACTGAATGTGGTAGTTTTAGGGTTGGGTTTAATGAAGTCTGTTTTAATGTAACAATTATTTCATATTTTAGGTTAAGTAACACATACGGACAACTAGTGTCATAAAAAAATTAAAAAGCAAAGAACATGTATGGGTTTTAATAGCGATCCCGTTGTCTCTTCACTTGGTCTGTACTAAAGTTAAATAGTCGCTAGATAGCGCTTCTGCTGCTTGGAACTCAGTTACAGTTATGACAAAAGTGGTTACAGATTTAATTTTATTTTCTTATTTATATATGAGAATTATTCCCTTTATTCTATTTTGACTTGGTTTGCTTTGAATTAGATTTATAAGAATGATTATAACGAATTATTTACTCATTGATTAAAAAAAAAATTGTGTTTAATTCATCTCAATAATAGTTTGTTGTTGTTTGTTACAGGGGATGGGATATAACGGAGCAAATGTAAAAGAAAGCCAGGAAACGTAGTTTTTAGTTTATAATGGCGCCCACTCCTGGCCCTATTCCAGGTGCAATTGGTCAGATTGATACAGAAAATGCGAACTTTATGACTACGTCCAGAAAAAGTACGACTGTAAGTACCAAAGGACTACTCAACATGCCCGGACAGAATAATTGCTTCCTCAATAGCGCCGTACAGGTATGATTTATTTTAACACTCTAAGCACTTTTAGTATTGTGTTGAAAAAAAAATAACTAAAATGTCTTACAAACAAATTTTAGGACAATGCATTTAACATAATTTAGTTTTCTCTGCAGTGCTTTAGAATAAGATGCCCGCGAATGTTTGAACTCAATAAAATTTATTGACTTGAAAGAGTTATTTAAAATTACAGTTATTATTATGCAAGCTTTGAATTGAATAGATTATATTTCTAAGATGTATTTCATCCCGAATATTGCTTGAAAACTAAATTAGGAATTAAACTTCGAATATATATGCAAAAATATATCCACATATATTTAGACTAAATTTTTTACTGAAGGAGAAGGTTAGGGTATTATAAAACAAGCTTAACCCTACTATACTGTCCTAAGTCAATGGCAGCTTTAGAAAACATAATAATTTTCCATTTTAGTCAATTTCTTTTATTTATATTTTGGTTTTCTGTCTTTTTTCTTTTGTTCTTGGTTTTCAATTTTAGTATTTAAGCATCCTCTGATTTGTTGGGTGATCTATCCATCACATCTTTTATTTATTGTTATATACATTTATGTATAATTCTACTTTTTGAATTACAAAAAAATGGTATCAGCCTACATATTTACTATTGGAAAATAAATTTTTCTTTTTAATTTGACTTTGAAGTTCATTAAAAAGAAAAAAGGAACACAATGCATATTTTTCACAACTGAATAAACATTCATTACATATTTACTGGATAGTTGAAATATTCATGATGTAAAATGGAGTAAATGATGTAAAATGGAGTAAGGAACAAAATCTGAAGTGATACATCAAATTTTTAATTTGATGTTGAAGTCTATAAAAAAGTAAAAATGAACACAATGCATATTTTTCACAACTGAATAAACATTCATTACGTATTTATTGGACAGTTTATTTCATGTTGTAAAATGGAGTGAGAAACAAAATCTGAAATGATTGTTTATTCTTCTCAAGAAAGGGAAACTGTGAGAAAATACCGTTATTAACTTCCTTTATTTACTTTTTGTGTTTGTTCTTAATGGTGTTGCAATAGAACAAATAATGTTAAAATGGCGGTATTTAGAAATTTTGTCTAATTATTTTGCATAAAATAATTATCAAAATTAGTGTGTCAGTTGTTTTAAGCAAGTATTCCACATGTCCCCTAGTTAAATGAAAATAATTGTTTTTTTTGTTCATATTTCTTGTTCTAAAAGATTCGAAATAAAAAGCCTTTATAATAAAAGCTTTCGTTATTTGAACATAAGAAATTAATACGCATTTTTTACCTTTCAATATTGTTAAAATTGTATGAGTTTGTATTTAAGCACATCGTAAATTAGAAAGTTAACGTTTGGGTAACAATTTCAATAATTAAAAGCAATTTTTTTTTTGCGAAATTATTTAGAACGGTTTTGGTTTTATAGTTTATTCTAATTACTTCCGGTGGCAGTGGCCAAGTGGTCTAGGCATCGGATCATGGCTAGCGTGTCATGAGTTCGATCCCAGTACCACAAAGATCCGCCGTGTAGGGGCACGATGCACGTTAAATCTGTCGAGAGCTCAAACGTCCTCCCGTTGGTGTGTTGTGGTAGTTAGGAGAGAGAGGGGGGTGCCAGCTCAGGTGTCGTCCGCGTCACTTGACCATGGTTCAAAATTACGCGGACCGTCGCCAAAAGCCTTCGTGTTGCTAATCAGTGCGATGTTAATATTCACTCACTAATTACTTCCGATAAATTAACAAACAGACCGTTGAAGGTTTTTCGTACGTTATTGCGAAAATTTATGATATGATGTTTAATTCCCCCCCCCCTCTCAAACCACAATTAACGTAACCGATTCCTCGCCAAACGATTTAATTATTTTCTTACTCGAGTCTGAAAATAGCACGTTAACTGTGACCGAAAAGAACAATACTTCGTTGTTCTGTTGCCCTTCAATTCCTTCCACCAGCAGGTGTTGGCTTGCACAATGCATTTAATCCCATTGCTTTACAAAAGTAGACAGGGCTTATAGAAACATAAAACACAAAAGAAAAAAAAAAAGAACTTCCCTTTTATTCATTTGTAGGATTACAATTAAGCCTAACGAGGAGACCACTAGTTAGAAGCTTCGAAGCATTATCTCTTTCGCGATGTTGTTTGGTTCTAAGTAACGGACTGTGTGGCTGAAGGTTTTAGAATCCCACTCATTGAACCATGAAGTCTCGGCCCATCGGTTCCCATTCCCTAGTGATAGCTCATTAGAAGATATAAATCCCTAAGGGCACAAACTGATTTTATTCTCCCGTTTTTGTAATCTTTTTTTCTTTAATTCGGCTCGTAATTTATTTTATTTATTTTTGCACGCACGTTTTTCTTTTTCCCCCACCAATCATTAAAAGAGAAACCCCGCGAAAAGATGCGTCTCTTCTCACGCAAATGTCTATCTTGCGCTACTAGTTTTTCTCAGCCTTTTTCTGTGTTGTTATTTTCCCCCACTTGATTACCAATCAACTGTTTAGCATCAGGTGGATAACGAACGGCACATATCCAAGTGGTTAGAATATTAAACAGGTGGAGCTGATGAAGGTCAATTTAAGTGTGAAACGGTTTCGCGAGAAATAAGAGACCTTTCGGTCAAGGTTTGCAGCAGGAAGGCTTTGGTTGACGGTAGTGGGAAACAGTGTCATGTGAAACTGTTGTAGAAATAGGACTGATAACCAACGTACACGACTATGTAAAACAAAGTAGTTCTGAAATACAAATGAAAATGCAGTGTTTTCAACAGGCAGAACAAAATAACAATGCGCTTGTGGCATTTAGTACAATATTATTAACATGCTGTATATGTATGTAATTATGTGATGTGAATAACTATAATAAGAATGACGCGAAGTCACTCTATGAACAAAAGTCCTGGGCAGCCAAGTGGGTCTTGTCATTCAACTTATGGACTTAGGTGTTCTAGAGCCCCATCATCTACATATACAATAGATCTATCAGGGCTAAGGCTCTCACTTTGGCGAGGGATAAATATGGAGAGAGGAATGCCAACTCAGGTGTCGACCTCGTTATTAGGACACCTGATAACGTTATAACGATGTAATAAACGCTTGAGAATCCCATATCAATGAAACGGGGTTCTCAAGCTACTGGGGCCTTAACATGTTTAAGCAAAAATTGTAAAACGTTATCATTAGTCCCATTAACAAAACTCCCATTCCCATAAGATATCCCCTAGCAATTCTGATACAGGGCCCACTCTGGACTAGCAACGTTAATGTTAGCGCATCTTGTTCAGGTTAGAAATAGCCTGCCGGAAAATGTTTGATAAACAATTAAGTAATAACTATAAATCTCGGGGGTTGAAAAGTTAGAGATATATTAACACATGCACACACACATACACAATTCATATATAATCTCGAGATATTTAGGATTGACATTTGCTTTTATCAAAAATAAAATAAAATAAAAATATCATCACAGATGTAATCTTCAAACAGTTAGAACTAAATTCCAATATTAATATTATTTGTGCAGAATTGAAAACAGATTTTTTAATTAAATAACCAATGGCTAAAGTTGATATCCCCAAAGGGAATTTTTCAAATTTTTTTTCTTCTGGTAATGTAACAGTTAACCACAAAAAATCCGTAAAATATTTGTAAGCTGGTAATGCACTGATGGTTATTTGATGGTTGAGAAACTAATTTCTGAAGAAGTTTCGAAAAGGTCAAATTATTTTTTGAGTATAAAATTTTTAGTATTGTAACATAAGTTAAAGATTTCGTTTTTAACATATTTTTAATCTTCAAAGTTAACCATTTGACTATTTCAAAAGCTCAAATCCGAGAGAAAATTAAGATTTGCCTTCACTGCCAGTTTTACAAGGGAAGGATACAGACTGATTAGAACTAATGGCAGAAATTTAGTCTTTTATATTGATAGTAAAAATGTCGTGCACTCGAGTAGATTTTATCAAATTAGAAACGCAATTCGTGTTTCCTTTATTTTTATATAAAAAAAAATGTGATTGTTCAATTTTCAATCTTTAATTTTGACAGCCAGACATATATTAACGATATCAAACCGTTTAACTATACATTCATTCATTGCGACATTGTTTTAACTATTCTTTGATCGATCTTCTGTATTAACGTAGTGAAAGAACAATTTATTACGCTAATTAGTTGAACAATAATTTCAACCTGTTTTCAGCGGTAAAAAGAATAAGTTATAGACAAAACACCTGAAGCACGACCAAACTTCACCATACCAATCTTTGAAAGTAAGCAGGACGGCTATTTTTAAAACATTATCTTTCTTTTTTCTCTCTCCGACGTATCGTGCTAGACGCTTTCTTAGATTTTAGGGATAGCGTAGACAAACCAGAAGTTGATTTTGGTACCCACTCCTGACAACCGCAATAAGACGAGAAAGAGACCCACCAAAGGTAAAACCGGTTTCTTATACCTGCCATTAAAAAACACCAAAATGAACCAAAGCAATAAAAGTTTTTCTGGAGGCTTGTGTTGGCCGTGCATGACCCCAACCAGTCCCTTTGGCGTCTCGATGCGAAATTGGGTAGTAACAGCTAAGAACCCGGAATGGCAGCTCGCTGACCACGTGATTTCTTCTGTGTCGGACAGTCGAAATAAATCTCCACAGTTCACAATGCTTTTGCGTCTGTTTCCTTGAAAGATGGCTTGATAATACCGGAAAGAGTTTAACTGTAGAATTTTGATGTTTGGGGAAGGTTTTAACGCAGTTGCAAAAGACACTGCTGCCAGAAAACAGAGCAATAATTTTGGCAGAACTGCGCAATACGAAGATATAAAATGTTTCGTTTCAGTTGCAATAAAAGATTTATCTCAAAAGTACTTTTTTATTTTCGCCGAAATCGAAGCATTTGTTAATATATTTAGGAATTAATATAGATCAGATTTTTTAAGAAAAGTTACGTTTATATGGAAGTTTTTGTAATATAAAGGTATAAAACAGGAAATTATAAGATTTTTAAAATTTGTACCTCATGTGAAGTTTATTAAAATGATTATTTTTCTACACTGCACCTAGTGGCATACAAAAGGAGGGAGTGCCTACATATTTTGGAGATCTGGTCTACTTATTTTTTAGAATGTTAACCCCCCCCCCTCCGTAAGAGAGGTCTGTGTACGACCATCAATATATATATATACACCCTTTGAGGAATAAACATACCTTCCAGTAGCGTATACACACAATATTAAGAGAAGGGGTTTTGTTAAAAAAAACGCAGACGTAAAATTATAAATCTGTGGTCTATAGAGAGGGAACCCCAAACTTCACCCTTTTGTAAGCCACTGATACCTTTTACTATATAATATAAATAAATTGTGTCGAAGGAACTGCAAGGAATTAAATGTGCACTACTTGATATAGATTAATTGCATGTAAAATTAACAAACAACTATTTAATGAAATCATCAACAAAGTCGAAAAACGTATAAAATTGAAATCAACCAGGAAATATTCCTCTTATGAATATTAAAGGCATTAAAATTTCATTATACACGTTCCAATTAATTTGAATTGCATTTTACTGTTTCTTGTTGGTTTTTTTAAAAATCAAACCAGAGCTAATACATATTTTTAAGAAATTACATTTATAATTTTAAAATAAATTGCATTCTTTAGTTTTTATTAATTCGATGATGTTAATACTAAAAGAATATTTATAGAACTTTTAACAGATGAAGCATGTTTTTATGCTGTTGCCTTGACGGATTAAAGTTTTTGTTAGCTATTTTATAAAAAGAAACTGCATAAAGGAAACTACAAGCTAAATATGAATTTAAATATGTGCATATATTACTTGATGCTGTTTAATTGTATGTAAAATCAGTGAACAAACCATTTAATAAAATTTTGTCAACAAACTCGAGAAACTGACAAAAATTAAAATCTACCAGAATTCTCTGATATAAATATCAAAACATAAAACTTCCAGTGTCAATATTCCACAATTTTGGCTATATTTTATTGCAAAGTCTTATTAACATAAAAAATTTAGCCTTTAAAATCAGAAATCACTGCGTGTTGAAGTGATTTGGGGAACTTTGTTCTTTCAAACCAGATGGCATAAGCTAGCCCATTTTTCTCAATTATGAGCAAGCGATCCAAAGCACAGGAAGTATGCAACTTTGCCGACGTTAAATACTAGGTAAGTGAATCGGACCATATATATTGGAGTTGTGTTGTGATCATACTTCTGCAAGGAAAGCACGAGAGAACAATGAACGTAACCCACCGAACCATAGACAGCATGAAAGCTTTGTAATAAACGTTTAACTGTTCTTTTTTTTCTTTGTCCGAGTTTTTCACGATGGGTGTTGTGGCAGCACCATTTCCGTTCTTGTTCGGTGTGTCAATTACAAAATCCTGGTTGGTATCGTTTGTACAGGTGTATTTTAAATTCGATACCAATTAGAATTTTTAAAATACGATTATAAAGAATCGAAATCATAACTAAAGTCAAAAATTAATAATTTAATCTTTATGAAGATTTATGGCTGTTAATTTTTTTCTACATATTTGTATTTTATGAAACGATAATACAAATACAAGTAGCATGAAAGACTTCAAATTTGAAAGCTCGAAGCTCTAAATTTATCAGAAGATCTGTGACTGAGAATTCATGAAACTGCACAAACTTAATGTTTTATTCGAATTCATATATATTTGTTTTGATTATTATTAGAGTATAAAAATATAGAACATTTATATAAAAGCAATAATTTAAAATTTTAGAAAAATTTTAAAAAAAAGTGGGACTTACAATATTTTATTTAATGATTGATGCATTTTAATATAATGCGAATGAAAACTATATAATTAATAAATACAGCTAAGGAGTAGTACACTTAGACTTTTCTTATGGGGGGGGGGGTTACATTCTAAAAAATTGCTAGGGAAGCTATGGTAAAAATTAAAAATTTGTTGGTCTCTCTGGAGAGATACCTTGTGTACGCCTCTGGAAATAAGATTTTTAAGAATTTCATTTCATCTAAAAAAGGAACAAAAAACAAACTCTTGCTAAATATTTATATAATTTTTTTTATCAAATTAGAACGAATTTTCTTTTATGTAAAGTTTGTATCAATTTAAATCTATTGTACAAAATGAAATAGTACAATACGTTAATTTTAAATCATTGAATAGAAAACAGTAAGAATTTTTTTTTAAAAACGCTGTTGAAATCCAGACAATTCTGGTATTTATAATAGCATTCATATAAAACATAATCTATCACAGGGATGGCCAACCCTCGGTATGTGTGCTACTTTGTGGCACGGTGGAGTTGCAACAAAGGCACGCGAAGGCTTAGTAAAAAATTTTCAAATTTGAAAAGTTAATAATAACAATTTTTTTTACAATTTTATTGAAATTCAATTGTTTCCGACAAAAAAAAAAAATCTCAATTTATTTTAAATTAATTTGAGATTTGTTAGAAATTTATCGTGTTGAGAATGTACCTGCTTTGTTGTGCGAGTTGACTTTCCAAAGCTTTTTCACTCACGAGGTTTTGGAATTTGAAGAAGTGTATATATATATTTTTAAAAATACCTGGAAGAAAACATTAGACAGCCCAGTGAATACTTGCTATTCTAAAATGAAGACAGGCTATCTGATTTAGCTTTTCTTATCGATATATTAAGGGACATTAAAATAATTTGAATTTAAGATTACAGAGAAAAGATTGTATTTTTTTATACCTAGTTGGTCAAATACCTTCTTCTGTGGACAAGCTTTCGGTTTTTTTTTTGTTTGATTTTGGAGGGAAAAATTTACATATTTCACATTAAAATGCAGGAACTATAGTGCTCCGAAAATTTAATATCCATTTTTGCGTGATTCTTTCAGTGCGAGGTTTGATTATTGCTTACTGCACCATACTACACCGAAAAGCAAATGAAAGGAATTCTATTGAATTTTGGAAATTTGTACTAAGAAGCAAATTTTCAAATTTATACGATTTGGCTCTGTCAGATATTGTTATAGATTTGAATTAACATACGTTTGAGAACAAATGTCTTCTATTATGGGCGTAGCAAAATCAAAATATCGTTAAAAATTAACTGAACTGATTCACAATAAAATTTAAGTTTGCGTGCCTTGGTCTCATTTATTATAAATTGTTTTTAAATTTCCACAACTTATTCTTGTGCTTTAAAAACGTGCTCTTTGCGTAAAAGTTACTTAATAAGCCAATAAGTACCATTTTTTCACCTTTTCATTTGTTCGAAAAGTTGGAAGTGGCACGCTTAATTATTTTTTTTTATCTAAAAGTGGCACCCTTCCTAAAAAGGTTGGCCACCCCTGATCTATCACAGTAATATCCAAAAAAGTATTGAATATTACAAACAAATTAGAATCTTCAATAAATTTTATTTCTTTCATCGTGACAGTCAAAAATAGCTTTGATTGAATACCACCATAAAATTAGCTTCCTGAAGATAAATACTTTTTCATCACATTTTTTACACATTAACTTAACCATAAACCCATTAAAGGACCCAAGGAGTGTATCAAAAAGGATGAGTCATGTTCTCTTCGCCATTTTCCCTCAGACTGCTCTTTTCCTCCCAGCCCCCTTCCAAGCAATCAGCACTCGTGCATAACCCGAAAGAAAAATACCCCCTGTCTTCTGTGGGAACCATCGCTTGATTCGCTTCGTGGTTTTACAAATTATTTCATTTGTTTCAAATTAGCTTTTTCTTGCTCGCTTTCGCGGCGAAACGATACACTGTTTAACTCAGAGGTTCTTTTGGATGTACCATATTTTGAAAGTGTTGTAACCCGGTAGAAGGGATATCATTACTATCCTAAGCTCTTTTCAAGTGGGTCAAAACTTTCAAATCGCTTTATCACGGATTTATTGTTCTGTCATTAGGTTAAAATTAAGAACAAAGCTTGGTCATAAGAAAGTCGTACTTATTGTGTGACTTTTTATTTTATTTTATTGTAAATTGAATTCTTACGATGACAATGGCTTATGTCATTGACTCACACTGATATACTTGTTGAAGGATACTAAGAACTTTCCATTAAAGCAGAGGTTCGCGAAACTGTATATTTCAGGACTCTAGCTTTTAATAATCAGTTGATAAGATAATTTTCTGCAAAATGAATTTATGGAGTTCCGCTGAACCTTTTGGACGATGTACCTTCTTGACTAAGCTAGAATTAAGGTAGAATATCTCCGCGTGCGTTAAAATTAGGCTTAAGTTTAATTAGTGGCGTACACAAGGATGGAGTTTGGAGTTCAAACCCCACCCAAACAGAAAAGATTTTTAACTTTTAGTTTAAAGATTACATCTATGCTCTTAAGTCTGCTCGTTTTTTAAAATGTAAACCTCTCCCACATAAAGGGAGTCTGAGATTAATTTTAATTCGAGAATTTTTGCCTTTTATACCTTGAGATGAATATTGTTGTTGTGTCCTTCCCGAAGAGAAGGAATGAAAGTTGCCAAAGTTTGGGAGACAGGTTGGACTTCTCAACGATAGATGACGACACCACCTATCTCCACTACCACAATTTAGGCATGGAACTGGAGTGGGAGGGAAATATTCTCCAGTCCCCTGCACTCGTGGTTTCTGCTGCGACCAACCACAAGACTTTCGGACCCACTGATTTAACGAGCACGTACTCCGTGTGTACTCGGTGGCATCGGGCATCGAACCCAGGCCCTCCGGTCTGGAGACTGATGCTCTAACCACTAGGCTACCCACGGCCCCTGATGAATATTAATTTACATTTATGGCTGTGTCTGTATAATTTTAAAGATATGACTAAAATTTGTGGAACACCTTTCGAACATTAAAAAAATAGATTTCTTCATTAATATTGTGTTACAATTTCGCCAGTGGCGTACTTAGAACTCTTTAAGGAGTGGGTTACATTCTAAAAAATTCGTGGACGAAATCGCAGAAGGTCAATCTCTACAGTAAAAACTAAAAATTACTTGGTACGGTGTGTGTGTGGTGGTGGTGGAGTGGGGGGTTCAACCCCCTCTCCTTGTGCATTCAACTGGAGTTTTCTCTCCTATGAAGAACGTCATATTCTATTATACTGTAAATGTCTGTCAAAATCAATCAATTTTACCTGCTATAAAATGTATTTCATATCACGTCTCCTATATTGCCTTATTAAAAAGGGTCCTTACTTTAAACATTAATAAGCAAAAAATTTGTTTGCGTTTTTATTGAACATTTCTAAATTTTAAAGACACGGCATATAATAATAACAATAATCAGTAGCGCGCACAGAATTTTTCAAGGGGGGGGAGTTCATGATCGAAAGTCCCCCAACTCGTATCATACTTCAAGACAACACCAATTGATTCATCTGATTTTGTCGATTTTGTTAGCAAAAAACAGTAAAAAAATAAATGATTGAATTAATAATTAGCATTAATTAATAAAATAAATCGTTAATTTACGTTATATATATATATATAGGATTATCATCAATCGAAAAAAACTCAAGGGCTTTGGGGGGTGTTCGGACCCTTAGGACACTCCCCTTGTGTGCGCCACTGACAACAATAATAAATAGATATACGAGTTAGGAGAGAGATTGCCTTATGTATTAATGTTTCTTCCTGGCAATTCATAAAAATTTAAACGTAAGTGTATTTATTTACTTTGTTTTTTAAAAAATTCTCTAGAAATAATAATTTTTCTAAAAAATTCAAGATGAGGTATTTTTTTTTCAGCTAAAAATTTATTTTTAAGAATAGTTTTGCTTACGAACATATACAATTGTTCACTTCTAAGGGAAACCATAACATTTTCTTAATTATTTTTCTTTTCAAGTACATGTTGTTATACTGACGTTTATTGGTTTGTCCGATCAAACCAAGTATTATTTTTATGATAGTTCATGAAAACAATTAAAAACGATTATTCTTTTTTTAGGCATCAATCGGCTTCAGATCAACACCATTTATAAATGGTCACCATCTTTGTAGTTGAAACACGCAGCTCCGCAATGCGTGGAAAAAGATACATTCAGTCACCTATTATCCTTGCCCTGGTATCTATTGTATCGAAATAAGATTCTAAAATGAAAAAAGCAGACGCTATCTGTGCTTTTTCGATTCTAATAATAACTCTCAGCGCATTCTAGTCAGCATTGCATGTCAGACCGTTTGTTGAATCACCATCCGTGATTGAACCACTTACAAACTTATTTAAAACTGGTTATTAAATAATTTTTTTCTACCTTTGATTCCTTAACCGATAAGGCACCGTTAAAATAGTTTCCGCTATCGATAGCGAATCTGGAATAGGAGTGTAATTCGTTGTACATAATTCCTTATTGTTTGACTAGAATTTAGGCCGTTGTGTCCAGAAAGACTAGGTTGTAACTTGCAATGCTTGCTACCATAATAAACATTTTATGCATATAAGAACCAATTTTATTGGAATTCTATTGCTGTTCTGATTTTCGTGAAATTTAAAAATTTCTTGAGATGGAGGAGATATAATTTTGTATTTAAAGTTCAAGAAGTAGTTGGCATTGTTTTAAAATTTTTGGGATTATAAAATTGCTGTTTTTATTTTGAAATAATTATGATAATAATATAAATGTAACTTTCATCTTGATATCATTGTGTTCATGTTATTTAGATGATGGATCATGTAGGATATTTTGTATATTGCAAAAACAATTTCTGATTTTTAAGTTGGCATGTGTTTTTTGCTAGAATTTTCTTTTTTTCAGTACGAAATTTCAAAACAGTTTCGATAAAGAATGTAATATTAATTGTAAAAAGAAAGATCCTAAAAGTTGTGAGGGAAGAGCTATCTCTTCCCACAGTGAGGGGAAGTCGGAAGGAAGATTAGCCATATTCCAAAACAACTTCAATTTATTTTCAGTATCTACAACAACGCAAAATCTATTAAAAGCTAGAGATGCACCCAAACTCTAAATATGAATTACAAATAGCGAGGCAGATCAGACACGAGAAGACTATAAATAAACAGATCACTTAAGTCTAAGCAATACTTTCAATTTCTTAGCAACCTAATCTAATTTGAATTCTATTTGACAAATCGTCAACTTTACTATTACAATATTCAGCTACTAAGTGTCCCCGCCCTCTTCACGTTTAATCAATCACTGCTAGCCGTAGCAATCTAACCTCTCTCTTCCTCTATTCTAGAAAGTTTAATCTTTATATACAAAACTTAATTTGCCTACTCACATCTTCTTAATAAAATAAATTTTAAAGACCATTTTTTCCCAAGAGAATTTGTTAGTTGGAAAATTCCGAATAAACCTGTGGCAAAGTGACATGTTGTCCAACGTACAAAGATTTTTTTGGGTGGGTAGGTTCCCCCATAAATATTAAACTGTTTTTTAGAAACAATCCTTTCATCTATATCACAAGAAGCAAACATTTTAAAGCCCTTTCCATCTCCCAAAAAGTTCTGTGTACACACACCATTGATAACTTCATTAGTAAAAACCAAAATTCGATATATTACCTTAAATACCTTATATGTACAATAGGGTGGGTCGAAAAACTTTTTTTTTACAGAATTTCGAAACCTACCTATATGGCAAGGATTTACTGTGATATATTAATTAAAGGAAAATAAAATAAAAAATTAATTTTTGTTAAGAGGTAGTTTTGTTTTGGAATGAAGTTTAGGTATTTAAGCTTTTTTTTTATAAGGTAAAAAGTCAAAGTAATTTTTATTAAAATGAAACAAGCATTTTAGTACTTTTCAACATTTGTGGCCATGAGAGGACACATAGTAAATAGTTTGTGGTGCACAGGAATTTTTCAAGGGGGGTGGGGGGTGAAAGTCCACCATACTCGTATCATGTTCCAATACGCCGTCTAAAGTATTCTTTTGATTTTGTCGATTTTCGGGAACAAAAAACAGTACAAAATTAATTATTGAATAAATAAGCATTAATTAATAAAATTAATTTTCATGACAATACTTAATTAAATTTTACGTACTGTATACATAGGATTATAATCAATCGAAAAAAAATCAAGGGCATTGTGGGGAGGAGTTCGGCCACGGTACCCCCTCCCCCTCCTTTTGTGTGTGCCACTGCTTCAGGTACATTTAGCAGCTTTTTAGTTTTAAATAAAAATTTTAAAAAAGAAAAAGAAAATACTGTACACGAGAGAGATAAATCAGAAGACGGAAAAAAGCTCGGACTGATTCGACAGTGTGTGAAGAGAGAGCTGGGATTATGAAATGGTACAATGCACACATTGTACTACTCATTATTCAATACTCGCTTATCAATTATTACAGCTTATGGTTATTTATATTGTAGGAAAACAATTATTTAAGTCTAAAATCATTTATTCAAAATAAATCTTTTTCCATTTTTTTCCTCCAAAAATTCAACCTTTTTTTTTTGCAATATTATATTTTGAAATTATTAACACCCTTTTATAAGCTTCACTTGTATGTAACAGAATCTTTAAACTCAATATTTTAACCCACTTTAAAAGGTCAGATTAATTCGAAATTTTGCTCACTTGTCCAGGACCGATGACAATACAATAATTTTGTTCCATTGTTCTGATCAGGACACACGATTTCCCATTTTCAGATCCCATCCCGCATCTAGCGACTAATTCCAGATCCCATTGTCAGATTTGGTGTCTAATTGCAGATTTGGCAATTAAAAGGTTAAGTTACAACTAGTTCGATTAACTACAAAAGGGTGTTTTTTTAAAAGTTTTTTTAAACTGTAATATTTATTTTTTTCCTAATCTCCGTACCACAGAACATCTTTTCACTATAGGCAGGTAGATATTTCCCCCCGTTCATATATACGCTATCCCTTATGTACGATAGACCTCTTGACTGAATAACACGAAACCACGCAATGAATTAAACTATTCTAATTTAAATTCCTTCTCTCAGTAGATGTAAAGAAATGTACCCAAGATTGTTGATCTTTTGAACAATCAGACTATAAGTTTAAAAACTGACTTGCCAGCTGTGGCTTATTTAAATTGTAGAACAGGTACTGTCTTGGTTAATGTTTATTCACATGCTGTGTTGTGTGTGAGCAGAGTTTCAGTATAACTCTGCTCTTGGCTTGGAATAAATTAGGTCAAGATCGACAAGAATAGAATTTCACGTTGTTCCTTTCTGTTTTGAGCAGTATTACACACACATTGTCATTAAATGGTAATAAATATAATAATTAATGATGTTGTAGTATAAAATTCAGGTTTTATCTAGAAGGAGTTCTGAATTTACATTTGTGTTTGAAGTTCATGTGCCACAAATTTGAATTTAATGAATTTTTTATACCTGAATGAAGGCAATCGTTGTAACTATATCAGAAAATAATTTTTGAATAAAAGTATAAAAAATGCTTATTGTATAATGAGAATCTTTTCCTTTTTAGATGTGATTAATATTCATTTAAGTTAAATTATAATTTAAAATTATTAAAATTTAAATTAGAGTTATTTGACTTAATTGTTATATTGAGACATTATATATATATATATATATAGACGTCATGTATCTTTTTCTGATAACTGGTTATCAGGTTTATTATGATCTCAAATGTAATCGCATAAAGGAATAGCTGTACACATGAAGATTTTTATATATTCTACTATAATTATATAATATTTTATGTTTCTAATATAATATTAAATAATGTAAACATTAATACTAAATGGAAGAGTAAGAAAGATCTCTCATAATAAATAATCCTTTTTATATTCAATAAGATATTTTTGTCCACATTATTTTTGCCTTTTAGGGAAAATGTATCAAATATTCAAAAATAATCAGGAGATAAATTCTTACAGTGGCGTACAAGGACTCTTATGGGGGAAGGGAGATAACCTCCCCCGCTTTATGTACGCCACTCAACTCGTATAATTTTGTTAAAAGATCTTTTGATGGAGAAGGCAGATAACATTTGACCATGCATTATTTTAATGGAACTGTGTCGTTATTGGATACTTTGTTATATGGACTAAGTTTTATATTTTTAAAAGAAAAATTAGTGAACTTCTCTTAAATAGATCTTTAGTTTTCGATTTTCGAATTTTTAAATTTTATCCTCGGTAAAATCTTAGCTGTTGAGAGAGGGAGATTGAATTTTTATAGAATTGCAATAAATTTAGTAATAACATTTTACTTTCAGGTCCTCTGGCACTTGGATGCATTTAGAAGAAGTTTTCGAGAATTATCTGGTCATTCTTGCATGGCAGAATCATGCATTTTTTGTGCCTTAAAGGTAATAAATACTTTTCCATTAATAAATTTATATTTAAATCCTACAAGAAAATACATTTTATTTCGTTAATCGTAATAAAATAAATACAGTTGTGATAACACCATATCATAAACATATGTACATAAAAGATCCAACCGAAACATTTAAATCAAAAGATTTAAAGCGA
This sequence comes from Trichonephila clavata, assembly GCA_019973975.1. Classification (NCBI taxonomy): domain Eukaryota; kingdom Metazoa; phylum Arthropoda; class Arachnida; order Araneae; family Nephilidae; genus Trichonephila; species Trichonephila clavata. Next base: position 37,668 of record BMAO01000654.1, on the reverse strand, counting down.
AATAATACGAAAGAAAATTTTTTTTAGAAAAAATAGTTGAATTTATACATTTTTCAAGGAATTTTGATAAAAAGAAGTATTTTACAAATATCAATCATGTTATCGCAAAATCCATTCCAACTTTTGTGGTGGTGGTGGGAATAACCCCCATCTGGTCTAGTGAAACTAGACCAGATCCATGAGTCCATTTATCTTCACAAAGTCTAAGAACAGCAGGGGGGGGGGGGAAGCAACAGCCTCCTCACATGAAAACCCCACACATTGCAGAATGTGCTGGGGAGAAAAAGGACTGATCTCACTTTTGATGCAAATTGGGTAGCTTCTTTTACCATCTTCAAAATTCATGCACCTCAGGTGACCAGTCGAAAATCGCGAGAATGTCGTCTGATACGATTTGGAACCCTTGAATGATATGGCGGATGCAGGATGTCTTTGAAAATACCATGGGTGTACAGGAGGGACAACCCAGGTTCTACATATAAATTCTTTAGCCCTGGAGTAGATTCCGGTTGACGTAAGGACCATGTGGTCTTCCAGGTCCACAGGATCACTTCGTTCCCGGGCAGGCCTACATGAGAAGGGACCCACTGTAGATGGATAGGGTGCCGATCTGAAAGCTGCCTAAAAAGGTGTAGAATACTCCTGCTGGTGCTGTCACCGATAGATGGCCAAGTCGATAAATGTTTGATGGCCAAATGATAAATTGTAGATGGCAATGTCGATAAATATAGTTTGACGTACTGTAAATCAAATTTCATGTGTGTACTTCAGTTATTTTAGGAGGAGGTGCGTTTTGAAATCCCCCTACATAAGTTTTTGAAATTTTTCTTCAAAAAACTAATGGTTAGTTTTTTTATATTATTTTGAGCACAAAAACTCTGTCATACATAGATTACAAAAGAAAAAAAAAACCCCTATTAAATCAGAGATTTTTTTTTATAAATCGTGTCATTTTTCGCGGTGCACATTTTCAGACAGCAAAATTCCTCAATTTTTATGAAAATTTGCAACATTATGACTCATACATTTATTAACAATATAGTGTTTCTAAAATTTCAAAATTTACCAAAGCACTTTTCTTCATAGCTCATTTAACATTACGGTTGTATAGGAGAAAAACACCGAACGCATTTTATACCAGAAAAAATGGATGAACTCGGTTAAAAATGTGAAGTACTATAAAATATGCTGCTCTCTAAAAGACAGCGAAGCCAGAATATAATATTAATTGTTCATTTCTTTTGTATCTTAAAATATATTAAATTCGTGTCTCATTCTTTAATATTAACCGAAGACAGCTGATTGACAGACTTCAGAATATAACTAAAATTCGAATGTAGAAAGGTATAAGTTTAATATGAAAATCGGATATTACTTTTCGATATTAAAAAAAAATACTTTACTTCATGACTTATAGACGGCGAGTCAAAAAGAATTATGATATTCTCCTTTTAAAGAGTTCCATTTCTAAGCCATGATGTCGCGTGTGGGACGAAAAAGTTTTTACGATTTCGATGGGAAATAATCTTTATTATGACTTTATTTTGTGTGTTTATCAACGAGTTGACTTGCACGTGGGTGGAAATGAACAACCAAGGCCATATGTTAACGTTGCCATGACAACCGCATGTTTTCTTTCGAAATCAAGTGTAGCGTGCAAAATGACAGTGAGTGTGGTCAACGGTGTGGACTCCCGTAACATCACTACAATTGTTTAACCAAACACCTGTAACGCTTTATGTTGGGGGAGGAGTGTAAAGAGAGTTTATACTTCACAATTTACACAATCAGCTTTGGTTTATTGCTAAGCTAACAAAAAGAAGTGTATGCCTTTCAAACGATATTATATACATATGTGGGCATAGGGTACTTTGGCACAAAGAGAAATGAGTTTTAGAATTTTTGATTTCATTTTGAGGCTGTTTATTTTTGATAGTAGATAATAGGACACCAATCGGGAACTCCCCTCATAGATAAATGGGTACAAAGCTAATGTAATCAAAATTTACAAAGATGTAGACATATTTTAATACCATAAGTATTTTAGTTCAATAAAACTTTCTCTATACATTATGTTTCAGATTTCGCTGTCTACACTTCCAATGGGCAAAGTTGGTAATTCATTCTGTATCAACGAGAAAAATAGGGAGACAGGATATTATTTTTTTTTCCTAATGGGGCTGCGCATTGGTATTTTAAACCTTTTACAGACCTAGTACATTCCCCAGGAGCTGGTATCACTTTTTTAGCGCTGCACCATAGAGGCGATACCATTTACAGCAAGCAATTTTGACGCCCAGTTTTCTCCACAGAGGGAAGCACTTGAGCTCTTGACGATGCCAACCTGTACTAGGATGGATAGAATTTAAGGAATCCCTTGCTGTAAATTCATGTGGCTATGTCTTATACTTAATGAATACTGGAATATTCTTTCAAGTATGTTTCTAATTCGGGTCTTTCCTATCCAGTGGCTTACACAGATCTCTCTTATGGGGTGGTGTTAAATTCTAAATAACAAATAAATGAAAGGTAATCTCTATGGTAAAAATTAAAAAAAAGCTGGTCCTTGGGGGATTTTTCTCCCTTTCCCCTTGTGTGTCCTATCATTTATTACTAGTTGAAAAGAATCTTTGTGATTGTTAAACAAAAGGGTTTTGACGGACATGGTCGACATTTTCATTGTTCTTTTCTAAGTTTGAAAGCATTTATGTGTGTGTGCTCGTAAAATGGAATTACTATAATACAATTTCTCTCTCATCGCTTTTTAGACACTGTGACGAATTTGTATCATATACTACAGTCGCATGTGTTATGTGAATTTATTATTATGGGAATGTAATCCATGTCTCTATATTTACCAATGTCGAATTTTATTGGTTACTCTTAATGGTATTGTACAGTGGCGCACACTGGAATTTTTCAGGAGGGGGAGGTCCAGGGTTGAAAGTCGACCATTCTCGTATCATGCTCCAATACGCCAAAATATTTTCTTTTGATTTTGTCGATTTTCGGGAACAAAAAACAGTAACAAATTAATAATTGAATAAATAAAAATTAATAAAATTAATTATTAATAATTATGCATAAGGTTATAATCAATAGAAAAAAAATCAAGGGCTTGGAAGGGGGGCGGATCCCTTTCTTTGTGTGTGCACCACTAGTATTGTAACATTTATTTCATTATAATTATTTCTTTAGTATCCTAAAATAATAATCGAACTAAACAAAACATGCTCATTTCTTTGACACTTTAAGAACAATTCCGCAAATTAACATATATGACTTTTTCTACAATAAATTTAAATATTATCCAGTTTCCTCCCGTAAGAATAAAAACTTTTCAGTGTACAGTAGAACGTCGTTTATCCGAACGTTTATTATCTGGAGCGTCGAATATCCGGACCAAGAGAATCGGAGACCTTGCAGTGGAAAAACGAAGGTGTACAATGGTACAGCGAAAAATGATTATTTTCCACAATAAAGGTAAAATTGCAACATTTTGCTTTTCCTTCAAGCACCTTTCCCGCATGTGACGATTTTCAATATTCGTATAGTGTCCGGTTTCATATACTGCATGGATCGCATTCGGTTTCCGGTTATCCGAACAATCGTGTCTCCGAACGGTGTCCGGTCCCAATTCATTCGGATAAACGACGCTCTGCTGTATCATGAAACAATGTGAGGTATTTTTTGTAATTTCCATGTGGTAGCTCAACGGTAATATAATTAATTATGAGAATATTAATATTATCTCGTTTTTATTACGTGGACGGAGTATCACGGTTCGAGTCCTCGTGCCACTGAAGACCCGCCGTGTAGAGGCGGCAGATGCATGTTAAATATATCGAGGCTTGATATCCTCCAGTTGGTGTGGTGGGATAGTTTGCAGAAGGTATGCTAGCTCAGGTTTCGTCGTCGTCACTTGACCTCGATTCAGAATTACGAGGTCCGTCGACAAAAGCCTGCGTGTTGCTTTATAGTGCGACGTCAACAAAATTCTCACTCGATTTATTAATTTCAAACAGCGTCTTATTTGCATCAAATTGTTTATAAAGGGTAACATAATCAATCCCTTTAAAAATGTAACAAAAAATTTCTTACTCATCCCTAACATGAAATTATTTTCAAAATTGACATTAATAGAAACAATCTACAGGCAACAGATTAATCGATTCTTCTTAATATGCCAAATCAACATACAGATTTTTTTATTTCATCTAGGAGCTATTTACACAGTTCCAATACAGCCAGGAATCTGCTCTTCCACCGGATGCCTTGAGACATGCATTGGCTAGAACATTTTGTGATCAAAGAAGATTCCAACTGGGTTTCATGGACGATGCAGCTGAGTGCTTTGTAAGTTTTGTAACCAAATAAAAATTTTACATGAATAAGAGTCAAAGAATTTTGTACTTACAGGTGCCATTAGTAATAAATCTATTCCGACTCTAAAACTTATTCTAAATAAGCACATAGTGAGATGTTCTAGCTTCCATTGTGAAAAGTAGTTGAGAAAATTTCTTTTAACTTGGCGCGGTTTCTTTAAAAACTGCACTAGGTACAGCAAATATGTATACAATCGAATTTTGTAAATCTTAAGCAAAGGATTTAATTTCTATGTATTTTTGTGAACGTAATACAAATATTTATCGAAATGGAGACCTTGGAAATGAACTTTATGATTTTAAATTGCAATCGTATTGCATCGAATAAAGATATCCAATCAAATTGCATCTGAACTAATACTCCCTCTCCTAAATTCCTCTTATTTTACGTCTTTGAGACATAGTTGAATGGAACAAGCAACATCCACCATTAATCCCAATGAATAATCATTTAGAACTGATTTTTGAAAATATTGTAATAGTACAACTATTTTAAAAAAAATATAATAAAGATAACTATGCCGCAGTGAGACTCAAATAGAAATAGCTAACATTAAAATTCCTTTAATTCTAATTATTCAAAAACAATATATTATTTTTCATTAGAATTATTTATATTTTTTTCTAGGAAAATATTCTCCTTAGAATTCATGTCCACATAGCAAATCAAGAAGTAGACGAGATGTGTGGAAATGTATACTGTATTCCTCATCAAAAATTTGCTATGACTCTTGTAGAACAGGTATGACCTTTCTTTTATCATTATTGCTATTATCTGATGTATTTAGTTTTAAACAAGTAATATAAAAAAAAAAAATTAAGTCAATTTCTTCTTTGAATGGATGAATAGAAAGTATTTTATTAATGATTGAAAATTTGAACGATATATATAGGGAGAAAGTGAACTAAAATAGTAGGAATTGAAAAAAGAGCATGATTTGTATCTGCATTGTTGTAACAATGCACACGGTTTGGCTGAAAAACCGGTAATTAATTAAATTCAATTAATGAATTAATATATGAAAAAACTGTATTATCATCAAATATCTACTACACAAGTTTAAAAAAATGTATTTGAACTTGATTGGATGAATAGAAAGTATTTTATTAGCGATTGAAAACTTGAACAAGATAAATATATAGACTGAGCTAATAGTAGGAATTCCAAAATGTTTAGATTTTTAATGTCTAACTTTTATTTCAGCGTATGTGCCAGAATTGCTCAGCTTCATCAGAACCTCTTCCCTTTACACAAATGGTCCATTATGTCACAACATCAGCATTGTGGTAAGTTCAAAGGGTAGTTATTTACTTTTTAGCTTTACAATACTTTTTTTCTAATGCATGAAGTTTTTAGAAAAATAATTATATTTAGATAATAATATTTAATCAAATGCTGTTTTAACATTGAGTATACTAAGTAAAATTAATTTTTTTTTCAGCACAAAAGCAATTGATATGTTGCAACAAGATCCAAAATGTATACCTGCCAATTTTTTTGGTAGATTGTTAAGATTAGCTGGTGAAATGGGTGAAGTTAGAGACTGTCCAGTAAGTAAAACTATATCATTAATACATTTTATTATATTCCTTAATGATAAATTATTTTTTCTGTTAACTATCCAACAAAATGCACAATTCAATAATCAAACTCAATGAATATTTATTTATCAATGATTTTTTTTGACCATTTAAATTACTTAGGCATAAGAGGTACTTCTCACAAACAATTACCTTTTGGAATATGCAAAAAATATTTAGGGGAAAAAAACCCAGAAAATTAAGAATTTATTTCCCAAATTAATAGTATATATTAACATTTTTATTAAAAAAAATAATTTTGATTTATTTATTAAATTAAATTTTTATCAATTACTGTTCTTTTATTTACAAAAACATTACTTTTAAGATATTAACACTGATGAATTTTAATGTGTATCACACTTTTCATATTTAATTTTAGCTATGTTTCTGTAGTGCTAATTTCTTTTTTGCTTTTGACAGAGTGGATGCGGAGAAAAAATCCATGCAAAGAAAACCTTAATGAATCACCCAGAAGTTGGTAAGTAAAATCAAAATATATTGGATAGAATAACTATTCATTTTCAGTAAACCAGTATGTTGTAAAAGTACAAATCTTAAATAATTATATGCAAGATTGTTCTTTCAAATCTTACAAATAATATTTATTATTATCCTTTGAAGATTCTATAGAATAGAGAGTATACTGTTATAATTACAAACATAGTGTTAATAACTAATGATTATTTATAAAATATTCATTATTTTTTTAAAATAATTGATTGTTTTATTAATGGTACTGCTGTAAGTATTTCTTACGAAATAATAATCATAGTAATATTTTAATACATATTTTTATTCTTTCAGTAAGCATTGGTCTTGTTTGGGACTCTGAATGTCCAACTCTTCAACACATTACTGATGTTTTCCGGAGTATTGGAATGTATTTACAATTGCAAGATGTAAGTAAAGAAAAATAATTATATATACATACAAATATTAAAGCTTTAAATACAATGTTAATGATTTTTTACAAGGTTTAAATTAATGTCACACAGTTTATAAGAAAAACTAAAAATCACATTTTTAGTATTTGATGCATCCATTACAAAGTCAAAAAATTAAAAATGATGGAATAACTTTTTATTGAACAAAATTAACAACCAATTTACATATTATTTATACTAAAAAAAAATAAAAAGTATTTTTTAAAAAATAAATAACATTTATATGACTCAAAATTATTGTTGTAGGATTTGATTTGAATAAGAAAATGATTTTTATCCAAATAAATTTGATTGATTATCACTCTCATAAATCAAAATTCTTTCAACAGATGTTTCATGATGTTTGTGATATAAATTGGGCAAATGCTACTACTCATCAATTAGTAGGAGTTGTCACTTATTATGGCAAGCACTATTCAACTTTCTTTTTTCATACCAAGCTGAGAGTTTGGATCTATTTTGATGATGCCACTGTCCAAGAGGTAAGAATCTCTTTTAAATTTGTGTTTATGAATTAAAACTTTATTTAAGGAAATAGTGAAATGTAGTAAGAGATAGAAGATTTAAATTGCTACATTCCCCCCCCCCCCTTTAATGATATCTTTCATTTATTCTTTTTTCAGACATTGATGGTCATTATGTATAAAAACTGAGACTATTTTTTTACACCTAAGAATTTTAATAATATGATTAAATTTGCCTTTTTGCTTCATACCATTATTTAAGCAGAGTTTTGAAGATAATGTTTTCACCCAGTTATTTTGAAATTAAACAACAAAAAATAATAATTAAATGTTAATTAATATGAAATTAAATCTAAGCTCCATTTTATTACTTTTTCATTTACTTTAAAACTTTTCTTTAAATCTGCTCTATAAATATTGTGCATTACAAATTGAATCCAATGTTATTTATGACATTCTAAACACAATGCAAAGATAAGCTAAATCTCATTGTAAGTCAATGATTACATTAAATTCTATCAAATTTTAGTACATACACCTTAAATTAAGTATGAATTTCCTGTCTCTCTCTTTGAATTATTTTATCAATGGATTACTTTGAAAGAATACACAAATATTTGAATAATTTTTATATAGTGAAGATAAATGCAAGTTAATTATTATTATTTATATATAGTTTTTTTTTTGATTAATTTTTAATGAACTGTTCATTATTGATGTAATTTCTTTTTTATAGGTTGGTCCTAGCTGGGAACAAGTGGTAGAAAAATGCCAAAGAGGTCGATTCCAACCTCTCTTACTTTTGTTTGCTAATCCTGATACTTCAGTTGGATTTTCACACAGAGGTACATAATACGTAATAATTCACAGTACTGAATTATTTTCAAATGTTGTATTTTCTTGCTTAATTAATAAGTGAAACAAATTATAAAGGAGATTTAAAATTCTCAATGCTTTTTACTCTTATGTTACTGCTGAAAAATTTCATAATAATGCTATAACTGTAATAAAATTTCTTCCCAAATCCTAACTTAACATTTTATTTGTCATACTCAAAATCATAAGTTATATATGTGTTTTATCAAATGAATAAAATTTTATTCGGCTACATTACGGTATTTAGTTTGGATATAATTTATTTTCATAATTGAATTCTAAACATTAATATTTTTTTACAGACACATTCTCTCCTGTGATTTATGCTAATGATCCCTTGAATATGTCTCCAGCACCCGCAAACCAAAGGCAATATGTGATAAACCAGTATTTAACATTTCAAAACTCAAAAAAGATGGCCAATGCTAAACATTCCTATGAACATATGAGACATTTAGATGTTTATCCCAACCATGCTATGTTTGATTCATATTCATATAACACTCATCTAGCAAACAACCATGGCCATAACCTTGGATACAAGGTCAACACTAAGCTTCATTATGGTCAAGATCCATCAATGCCAATGCAGAACCAAACACCTGTCTACAGTAATTTACAATATTTAAATGCAATTACATCAAAAGACGAGCTTATGGATGTGTCAAAATTAAATGAAATTTCTTTGCCACCTTTTGCACAAATACCTCCAGAATTACGAACTAAAAATCCAATAGCTGATGTGCAGATGTACAGCAACCTTAGTGCTTTTGAGCTTCAAAATAAAGATAAGGCAGAATTTGATGCTGATAAGGATAATGATTCTGCTTATACAGAAGAGGACCCGGAAGTGAATGACTTGTACATTAGTAGAAAAGCTGTCGAGAATGTATTGAAACAGCAAAAACATATGTCTTTGTGTCGTTCCTACAGTCAAAGTTCAGTTGGTAATCGAAACAGCAGTAGCAGCTTGGAGTCATTTGACAATACCAATAACAGTAAAGTCAACGTTATAAAAAATCCACCCTTAGAAAATACTGTCACTAGAAGAGATTCTGGTTCTTGGAGCAGTGACCGAAACAGTTCTTCCAGTAACAATTCAGTTGAAAATCCATTTTTAACAGTAGTTGCATCCAAAAGGTAAGTTTAAAAACAAGCATGAGTTAGAAATTTTAATTTGATTAATAATATGTTTTTATATTATTTTTAAAAGACAATATATTTATTTTAAAAAAAGGAAATGCATATTCCCTAAGCACTATGGAGTTGGGAACCTAAATCTTGATCTAAAGACATTACTAGGCTTATGATATATGCAAAATATGTATGCTTTAAATTTTAATTTTTCCCAAAGAAATAATAAAATGTAAGCTTTTAGTTTATAATAGATGACATATACTCTTTTAATAATGCAGATTAATAAAAAATTTAGAAATTAAAAGAAAACTTAAATAAAATACCTTTTAGTAGGCCTGTTTTTAATATTAAAATTTTTATGAATGATATTCAAGAATACATCAATTTTTCAGCTGAAAGGAAAGAAAACTTCCTATATGTCACCAATAATTTTTACTCAGAATGTAAAATATCTCATAATTATATTCATTTCATTAAAATAAATAGCTTCATTCTTTATAAATGCTGATTTAACTGATTAATTCATAAGGAAATCTTTTGTAAATATTTTTAGGTTACTACTTGGATTGAATAAGAAAAGCCAATTTCCAGATTCAAATACTTCTGACCATGGTTATGACTCTTTCTCAGTATCTAGTTCTGACAGCTATCCATCTGTAAATGGATCCCCAATAAAGGTTGAGCCTCGCTTAACACAAATACCTGAGGACTGGCAGCCTGAAGATGAAACAGATTTAGACAAGAAACTGAAACTTATAACTGAAGAAACTTCAGGTAAACATTTTAAATAATAGCTAGATTGATTCCAAATGCCTAATTTATCAATGTGGTCTTAATGAACAATCAACCCTATGACTAAAATACTATTTTTGAGATGTAAACAGTGCAAAATTTAAAGTACTGTTAATACTGAATTTTTTTGAATATATGTATGGTGTATGCAAAATAAATTTAAAAAAAAAACCCTTACAAACTATCAATACAAGCAACTTTAAATAATTCAGATTGTTTGAATTATTTTTTAAAATTTGTTTTTATTTTAATAGGACCACCAGACTGTGATAAGTTATGTGCTGAAGCAGATCTTCTATTAGCAAAATCACATGAAAAAGAGAAAGATGGGGATTTAGTTATGGCAGCTTTACTTAGTGATTCAGCTGCTGGTAAGCTTTCAATTTCATTTTATACAATAATAAAATTTACTAATTTCACACATTAAATTAAAAATACATACTATTTTTAAATATAAAATGCATGTTTGTATTTTTTAAAATTTTAACAAACAGCATTTAAATTGAAAAAATACCTCAATGGCACAAATAACAAATGTTTTTTTCTTTTATCTAGCTCGAGCTCGTGCAGCCATGGAAGCTCCTTACAATAATTCTCGATCTTTGGTCAGTGCAAAAATGAAGCATAGTACATGTGTTATGAGATCATCGAATCTCTACCGAAGGTTAAAAGACCACGAGATGGATGAAAGGAGAAAACAGAAAGGTCATACAGGACATCATAGCAGACAATCCAGTCGTGATAGCACACATTCGAGGCACAGTCGTCAAGGAAGTAAAGATAGTACTCATTCAAAGACAGGCAGCAAAGATAGTAGTCTCAATTCAGATGATACTGATCATTTTGGTAAAAATATTGAAATATATGGAACGTTACCAAAGAAAGGTAGCAGAAAGAAAAATGCATCAACTGGGTCCTTGAAGGTAAAAGATGATCAAATATACAAGGACTTTTTGGATAAGCAAAGAAAAAATACAAACCTTTCAAATGAACTAAATGAGACGATGCTGAAAAACGTTGATCTGCCTAAAAGCAAACTTGATTACAGCCCCAAGAGGAAAAGTCAAGTAACTCCAGAAAAGAGCAACAAAACTTCAGATGCAAAGTCACCTACACGTAAAAAAGATACTCCACCTAAGACAGATAATGAAATTAAAAAGAAGCCACAAAAACAAGTACCTAGTCCAGCTGAAAGGAGCAATACATTAGAATTCAGTAACAGAGATCTTCTATCACCAATACCTCCATCTGACAAGAAACCTCATAAAATAAAACGGAAGTTAATGGGAGGATTCATGAAAAGGAAAAATAGAAGTTTACCTGATCTCCGAGAAGATCAAACTTCTACTGAACCAATCGACTGCTTCTTGGATGATGCTATAATTCAAGTTCCTTCAATGACTTTACCAAATGGAAAACCAAAGAAAGCAGATGGTAATGTTGGTACAGTAACAAGGGGATTTCATCAACCTCACCATGCTTTCATAAAGAAGGACTTAACTCAAAGACCATTGTTGATTAAAGTTAATCCTCCAAATATACAACCATTGATAACTAGCCCTAAACCTAAATTAATTCATACATTGCCAGCAATATCCAAGAAGACTCCAGAAGCAAACAAACCAGATATCAATAATCAAGCCACCATAAAACCTTCCAAAATACCACACATAACAAATTTGCAAAAAATTGAACCTAACTTGCCACCCATACCACCCCTTCGAACTACAGAACTAAAATGTTCCCCAAGAACAGGTTTACCCCAGAAAACTTCTGCCATTCCAGTATTGACACCTCAAGCTTCACTATCACCTATAAAACCAGTCATTAGTGCAAAAGAAAATTTAGAAGTTCTAGGGAATTCAATAAATGAACCTAATGATAAAGAAGATCTTCCATTGCCTTTAAATCCATTTCTTGCTGAGATACAAGCTAAAAGAAAACAGGTATTGAATAAATCACTGCAAAAACAAGAGCCATTGGAGGCAATAAAAGCACTCAATACAACTGCACAATCTCATGAAAATAAAGAGCCATCAATGCTTCCAAAGTTAGCTCATTTAGGAGAAGGTACTTCTTGGTTGAAAGAGCTACAGAATAAGCAACAGAAGCTCCTTAACAAACAAGAAAATTTGGAAATGCCGAAAGCCTTTGATAAAGGAGCAGGAAATTCAATTACCAAATTAATTACAGGTAATTTCCAAAATGAAATTGTTTAATTTGAATATTTAGATGTTAAGACATTCCAAAACGAAAGCATTTTACTAAGAAAGCTCGATTTATTTTAGTTATTTATATATATAAAGTAGCTTTTCTATCAAAACAATTTCTACTGTCTTGTGTATAATAACTTCTATAACATATAATAATTTAACTCTTTAATGTACATTTTTTTTTTGCAGTTCCTGAACACATGAAAGAACAAAGTAAAGCCAGTACAATGAATTGGAAGGTATTGAATTTTTCATTAAAATTTCTGTTTTAAAAATTTTAAAATAAATATGAAAAAATATTCTATTTGGGTTAAACTGAAATAATAAACTTATATATAAGTCTTGAACTTCAAGATTTTTCATGCTTAATATAACTATTAATTTAAACTGCAAATTAATACATGCCAATCCCAATTTATATAAAAAACCCAAATTCTATTTTTATGGCGAGAGTATTTTGATAATTAAATGCACTATACTTAAAAATCAGAATTTGAATTAGCATATTTTCAGATTATGTACTTTAACTTATTTTTTATGCATGGTATCTTCATTCATTTCTTCTCTATTTTCTTTCTTTTGGCTACTAAGAGATTAACTAAAAAAAGGTAAGCTGCTATTAATCTTTGCATGATGTCTCTTATTCTCCTCTATCATTGAAATACATTATTAAATTCCTTGATAACTTAAATAGCATTCAGTTAATAAAGTTATATTTTCAGCTTCACTCGGAAAATGCTTCTGAAGTAGCAAGTTCTCCAAGCATTGGATCAAACAGCAAATCTTCAAGCAGTGTAAAGGATCTTGCATCAAGGTTTGAAAAAGTATTACTCAAACCAAAAGATGCTGCTCCACAAATGGAAAATACCGAAGAATCAACAAATAATTTAGTAAATACAAATCAAAATTCTTCCAGCCAGTTCAAAGACATTACAGAAAATAATCAAAGCAATAATTCTCAAGTTCAGTTTAATCTAGCACGAAGTGCAACCTCGAGTAACTGCACCAATCCAAATGTTCCTTTAAAATCTGCTCTAAAAATAAGGTCAGATTACAACAGAGATACTATTACAGATTTGCAAAATCTGAATGCTAAAAATGTGATTGGTCTTCCAGAAACTGCAGCAAAAACAATTAAATCCGTCTTAAAACCAAGCATTCCAAATAGTTCATCTGCATTACAGCCTATTGTGTCCCCAAGTAATACAGACAGTTTTCCTCAGAGACCTATGCAACCTCCAGATTATGCTACAGCAATGCAAAGACTGGAGCTGATTAGGACATCAAACAGTGATGGTAATCTCCAGACAGTGGAACCACAAGATGTAATAGATTCTGGAAAAAAGAAGTCTCCAAAAAAGACGGTTACATTTTCTGATGAAGTTGTATTAGTTGCTTGTGCTGAATATGATGAAATTGACTTTTCTTCCAACCCACTGTTCGAAAGAGTGTACCAGCAGCATGTAGAAGCTGGAAAAGGAGAGATATCTATTCTCAGTAAGAGTTATGGAAATTGTGAAATAATGGATAACAGTGTCAATCATATTCAGCATCAAGAATATGCATCAAATGAAAATTCCAATGGATCTATACTTTGTAATTTATGTCATACCAAACAAGTGTTATTACCAAACAATTACTGCACAGACTGTGAGTTCTATTTATCTCGATTTAAGGCATAACAAATTAATTTTTATAAAACAAAGATGTTTAATTTGGCTGTGATTAATGAATAGAGCTGTGATAAGAACACTTTTTTTAGGGCATACTCCAAGCGCACAATATGAAATTCGAAAATTGTGTTACCTACAGGAAGAAGCACATCAGAAAACACTTATTTTCATGCTGAAGTATTTTTTGATCTGATATTTTCCTCCATGAATGCTCAGAATGTTAATTATAACTTTTAAATGTTGAGCTTTGTTTGATCTCACTGTTTAGCAGAGCACATTAATTATGTAGACGAGGAAAGATTTTTGTTCTTTCCTAAACAATTCCATACTTACATTCCAATACTGTATATAATGTTTAAAATATTTTCATTGATCATCTGAAAATATGTGCCAAAGAAATTCAGATGTTTAAGTGTCATGTCAGAAAGTGCCTTATTTGCCCAATTGTTGTAGATAAAGCCTTATTTTTTTGTAATTATTTAAATAAAAAATAAATCTGAATGTTTTGATTCATATATTCACCCAACAAACATACATATTTGAAAAATAAATTTTATTGATTGGTAGAAAAACAATAAATATATTTCCAGTTTATATACAACTTTGAATCATTTATATATATTTTTATACATTTGGGGCAATCTAGAAAAAACAAGCCTAGAAAATTAATTCAGTACCTAATTTATTGCATTTTTATAAGCTTGAATAATTCAGCGTCCTTTATTCTTTTCTTTCAACTTTGATACTAAAATTTCATTTTTTCTACATTCCTAAAATAGAAAAATATAAATAATATTAATGCAATATTACTTATCTTCATTTTACACCTAGAATAAATTCTTATCCTACAAAGATATAATAAGTAGAAATTTTCAAAGACAGGTATGCATTCTTTAAATTTGAAAACACAGTAAGAAAACTGTTAGTTAAGTATCAGATCTCTTCAATAACTAATTTTTCTATATTATTACACAAATAATGTAAGATGTGTATCAGAAAGAAAAATAGTTTTAGGTACATTTAAAATTTAAAAATAATTCATATTTCTTCTAATCAGAAGATTTTATTACTTGCATAACATCTTTTCATTCTATATGGAATAAAAAAGCAATTATTTTATAAATTTACACAGCCAAATAAATCTTATTCTGAAAAATTTAATTTAATAAAATGAACTGCAATTATACTCATTTTATGCCTCCCATTTCTTAAAAACTATTTCAAATTAAACAGAAAAAAAAATATCATAAAATCTGGCATATATTTTCAAGCTGTATTTTTTAATTTTTACGTATATTCACCTCATAGCGCACATCCTCTTTTTTACAAAGAAATCTGAAATGTTAGCATAATGATTTGAAGTCATTTATTTCAGGTATTATTCCAGACTTTTGAAAAAATAGTATATTTCTAGAACAACACTTCTTTTAAATAAACAGTATTTTGATATATGTAGAAGTAAAAATTTTTTTATGCTCATCTCTTATTTTACTTTCAAAGCTAGTGCACTGTAAATTTCGATCTTATTTTTTTGTATTAAAATTGCACTTTATGTGCCAGATTTTACAGAACAAAATACATTTTCATACAATTCTGATTATAATAACACGTATGTAGGATGATTGATTTTTAAAAAGGCCAAAAGCTTCACAGTTCCTGATTCATGCATAATTTTTAGAAAGATTTAATTGTTCAAATTTAGAAACATTTCCAATAAAAATTAAAACTTTTTAAGATCAGAACTTCGGAGAAAAACAAATGTTTTTTCCGAAGTTTTTTAACAAATTTGAATTAAATAGTAAGAACTTACCTCTTTGAAATCTTTCACAGTTTTAAAATATAACCTTTGCTTTTCTATAAGATCCAATAGCTGATCATTGAGCATATCTCGTTGTCTTTTTTCGTCAAGTTTTTTCTTTTCCACCTATGCAAAATAATAAGTTTAGTAAATAATTCATTTATGATGAATTGTGGAAAAGATTTTTATTGATGATGAGTGAGTGAATATTAACGTCACACTATTTAGCAACACGAGGGCTTTTGGCGACGGACCGCATAATTTTGAACCATGGTCAAGTGACGCGGACAACACCTGAGCAGGCACCCCCCTCTCCTAACTGCCACACCACACCAACGGGAGGACGTTTGAGCTCTCAACAGATTTGATGTGCATCGCTCCCCTACACGGAGGGTCTTTAGTGGTACTGGGGCTCAAACGCTAGCCATGATCCGATGCCTTGACCACTTGGCTACCGCAGCCCCTTTTATTGATGATATGGGTTTCTTATAACATTACAAAAATATGTTTAAGTTTTTTTACACCAGTTATTAATTAAATAACATAACTCTATATCATGAATACATTATATGCAAAAAAAAATATTTATGGCTTTTAGTACTTTATATTAAGTTACAAAATCGTGGAAAACAAAAACTAATTCCTAAATGCTAATCTCAGAACAAAAATTGCAGAAAGTCGATTTTTTTTAAAAATAAAAATATTTATTTTGAATTTGTACAAGATAAAATGTATAATGTTTTTAAAGTTAACATTCCTAAAGATATAAAGCTCACAAGTACTTTTCAACTTTAGCAGTTGCTTCCAGACAAAGTATTTGTAATTACTGGTAAGATAAATTAATGAAAATAATATATCTCCCTAACTTAAGCTAATTTGACTACCAATATAGATGTACAGAGTTTTAAAGGTAATAAATGCTTTATTTTACATTAATGTATATTTTTGGGTGAAATGGCATTTTCACTCTCTCTCTACAAATGTTATTGGAAATTCTCACTTTCTGAAGTATTAAAAAAGTAAATATTTATTTCATTCACAGTAAACTAAAGAAAATAAAAAATATGTTTACTTTTGCTTTATTTTGTAGAATCCTTTCAACAATTTTTTCCAACTGAGTAAGGAATTCTCCTTTAGATGCTGATGATGACATGGCCCTGTAAAAAAGAACACATTGAAAACCTGAATTTGCTGTTTTATGTAATTAAGATAATTAACATGAGAATTAAAAAGAAACTTACTCAGTAAAGTTTTCTTGAATAGAGTTTAGTAAATCAACCTAAGGGGAAAAAAGTTTCTTTAATGGTTAGATTTAACTCAAGCCGCAGTAAAATTTCACTTAATATCTGAATCAGTAGAGGAAAAAAATAATTAACAAAACCTTAAATATGTTCATTTCAAAATTTTTATATGCATTATTTTAAGATATAAGTAAATACAATCTAAAATGAAATAGCATGAAAGAAAATCAACACAGAAAAAAAGGTTAAAGAATAATTACATATTGAACATGTTTAAAAGTATTAATATTGCAAAGAAATAAAACTATATTCATATTGAGATAAGTAATTGACATAAACTGAACACAAACAGCATTTTACCGATGTATCTTTAGGGAAATAGTATATACAATGAAATGAAATTTGATTAGTTTGCTACAGATAATGAACTACAGTTAAAAATCTTCAGCAGAATATAATGAACAAAAATTCAAATCTAAAAACAAATAAAAGAAAGTACAACTTTTCAAGATGATCCTATTTATATATATATCACAATTCTCTCACAAATACCTTATTCTTTACTTTCTATTTTATCCTTCAATAGAAGATATTTCAGTATAGAGAAATGTTAAAAAATATAACAAATGAGCATACAGAATAGAGTAACATTTGTCATGAATGAGCAGATAATGAATAATATGAATTAAGGAAATTCAAAGTTTTATTTTATAAGATTAATTTGAAGTAAAACTGAAATCTGATTTCTCAAGTTATTCAAAAAATAAATCAAGTACTTAAAGTAAAGATTTTTTTTTTTTTTTTACATATATTACCAAATTATTCAATAAAAACAATACAAGTTACAAGATAAACTTAATGTATGTGAAGTTTTAAATTTATAACATTTTTTGCTAGGAGTCTAATAAAATACCTCTTTCATTATATACATTCTTGAATCTTCCAGAGTATTGTACAGAGTATAAAATTGTTTTGTTTCTTTATGTTTTGCAGCCACTAAAAAAAAAAAGATAAATGTTTTTGAAAATATCAATCAATAATAAAATAAAGTTTAATCTACATGCAACAAGCACATGCGAGATGAATAAAATAAATTTACAATTTGTTTGATAATACTACTGATAAAAAAAGATTTCAAATTTTAAAATCAAAATACTTGATAATTACTATAGAATAAAATAAGCAACTGTTGCTTTAATACTAGATACAATAACTGAAATTTTATACTACAATAAATGTTATAAAATAAGTAAAAACGACATGCAGAATACACTGTTCTTCTATTGACACAATAGTTTTGGTGAGCCAAGACCTCCCCCCCCCTTTTATTCCAACTTCTGCATGGTAATAGTTCTCCAATAAGTTACTTTTAAAACTTTAAGATCTTTCTCCTCACAATCAGCCCTTCACAATTTGGGTTGGCCCTAATTGTGAAGGGCAGAATATACCATTGGCCATTGAAATTGCAACACCAGGAAGGAATAATCTAACAAACATTAAAATCATATGAAAGGAAGAAGAGGTTAGGATATGCAAATGATTAGTATTTGAGTGCACAATTAGATGATGCAGGAGGACAAAGTGACATCTGAAGCACTGCATAAAAGAAAAGTTGTATAGTAGATTTCTCATTCAGGAAATGCTTACCATCGTCGGACTTTGACAGAGGCAGGATTGTTGCTTATTGTCAGAGTGGATTATCGTTCTGTGATATCGTTTTTCACACTGGTCGAAATCTAATTACTATCATTTAAAAATAGAAACAATGGGTTGCTAAAGGTCATAATGAACAGCATACAGGATCTTCATCCCCTCCAATGACTAACACCTGAGGATAGAACATATACAGAGGTCAGTCCTGCCAAACTGTACAATCACATCATATATCATTAGTCAGGAAACAGGCATGTTTGCAGCAGTGTGGACTGTCAGAACAGCAATAATTACTAGGGCTTCCCTTGACAATCCAGCATAGAGAAAGACATCCACTCTGGTATGTTAAGTGACAAACCTGGATACAAAAAAGGTAAAATGTCATTTTTTTCAGACTAATCCCAGTTCTGCAAGCAGTACTCTGATGGCCATATACATGTATGGAGGCTCCAAGGAGATCGCTCATTGCCTGTGTTTGATATTGGTATAGGGGCCCTGCACCTGGTGTTTGGGCAGCTATTGGGTACACACCACACACATATCTAGTTCAGATTGACAGCAATTCCAGCACAGATTGGTGCATTTCTGACATCTTACGTCCAGCGATTGTGCCTTAATTTCAAAGCCTGCAAATGCCATCCTCCCACAAGATAATGCAAGACCACAAGTTGCATATTGTGTTCCAACCTTCCTCGATACACAGAGCATTCAATTGTTGCCCTGGCCTGCATGGTCTCAGATCTTTCACCAATTCAAAACATCTGGTCATGGGTTGCTGAGAGACTGGCCCGCCACGCCTCTCCAGCTAATATGGTTGATGAAGTGTGGCATAGATTTGAAATAGCATGGAATGAGTTGCTTGTTTCTGTCATCCAAGCTCAATTCAACTTCATGCCTAACAGGCTGTTTTAGCTGTGTTACGAATTTAGTATAAAATAATGTAAATAATTTGTATTTGGATGTGCAATGCATTAAAATAACTATGCTATATTTATTTCATGTTAAAATTGTAATATTCACAAGCAACGCCGTACCTTACGTTCTAATGGCGATTCAGTGGGAACTTGGCAAAATATTGTCGATAGAACCAAGTTGTCATCATTTTTGGCGACCAATTTGGCGAGTTCGGGACCCTCTGGATTCTTCTTGAAATTAGTAGAGAAATCCACTAATTTCACGATCTATGACGCAAGCGCATCGTTCCAGAAGTTTCGGCCCAGGCTATAAATAGATCGATACTCGACGCAACAGTCAGTCTGGTTTTGACTAGTGATTAGTAAACTTGCCTTGATCGTGATTAGCTCGGCTGTGCTTGTGAATAAGCTTACATATACGTGTATTTTTAGATACTGATAATTGTGTCTAGGTGCTGTTGAAGGTGTGAAATCCTTCTGATACTTATTCTGCGAATTTTGCTGTTGAACCATATTTCAAGGATTGATTTTCGACAATAAATTATCATCGCTGTTAAAGAACTGTCTTGTTGTTTACAACTGATTTAGCATAAAATCCTTGAACCCCGATCTATATAACAGCTGCTTGGGGGGTGAAAGTTGTTTCTACTAATTTTGCAACCATGTAAGCACTCCAACTGCTTGTAAATTCAATCATTTTGTCTTCATGCCATACCGTTTATGTACAATAAATATCTTTTTTGTATTTGCTTTCTTTCATGGTGTTGCAATTTTAATGACCAGCAGTGTACATTTAAAATAAATGTCAGATTATCTACAATTTTTAAATGTACATAAGTTGAATACTGATTTCATAAAAACAGCATACTTACCTTGATTATATAATTCTACAAACCGCTTCTGATACTGACTAAGTTCTGCTCTAGATGGCACTTCATCAAACTTTCTTTGAAGAGTAGCTATTTCTCTATTTTTTCTTGCCTTGGTAAAAAGTTTAACATTAAAAATATCTTTAACTATAAGTTGATATATATAATAACTTGATAGTCTTTCATATATTTCAAACTAAAAGAACTAAGCTGATAACATTAATTAGTGGCTAATTAACAAAAACATACAAAACTATTTTTATTTTGCATCAGAAATAATGAAAGTATAATGATCAAATAATTTAATAAAAACAACTTAATACTGATAAATAGTAGCTTTATATAAATTTGGAAATACTTTGAATTATTTTTTAACTTAGCTTATGTGACCCCCCCCCCTTAAAGTTTTATTTAACAATCAAAAATCATTTTAACACATATGAAATAATAAGTACAGGAATAATTATAAAAAATGTATACTAATAAACAATTTATATTGAAATTCATTTGCATATTAATTCTGAAAAAAATAATTAGCACGCAAAATATTAATATGTATTTCAAATTAAGATTTATAATGTTTGTTCTTACGTATCAAGATATTCCTGCATATATACTATTATTAAAAAATATATCAATTTAATTAAAAGCAACTAAATTTAAAAAGTAAAAACTGAGAATATAAAATATTATTAACTAGCCTAAAAATAAATTTTCCAAAATAACAAATGACGATAAAAATGAAAAATCTTACTAGGAGCATTCGAATTTTCTGCAATTTTTCCTTATCAGCATTATACTGTTTTTCAACTGTTTCTCTATATTCCTAGAGAAAGAGATAATTTATACATTTTTGAGCAAAATCTAAACTTACTTCAATAGATTTTACAATAAAATGAAGAATATAATTTTATTTATTAATTTGATGGTACACAATCTAATATTTCAATGGTATAAAAAAATTTCAGGTTTCAAATGAGATTACTTGTAATGTAAAAAAAATTACTAGAACACTTAAGAATAAAAAGTTGTTTACCTGATCTTCTGAAGAACTTTCATCAGTAGATGCTTTCACTTCTTCTATTTGAGCTTTTAACCTTGCAAGTTCCTCTTTACAATGTTTTTTAAACTCTTGTTCTTGTTTTTTTAAAGTTTCATTAGTTGCAACAAGAGATCGAAGAGTTTCCAAAAGACTAAAAAGGAAAATAGTTTCTTTAAAAATATAAACTTAATTCTAAAGAGAAAAAAATTTTTGATAAAATTCAAGGAATTATAAAAAAATAAAAGAAGCTTTATTTTTAATAGTAATGACATAATTCTAAAATGAAATATTTTAAATGGTATTAAAGGTAAAAAAAAAATTAAAATATGAAAGAAGATTCTTTTAAAAAAAATTATAAACTGTATGATGTCATGACTTGCTAAAAATATTTTAATAAGTAAAACATTTAATAATAAATTTAATTTATACTCAATACTTTTTTCTATCAACATTTCTAAATTCAACACTCTGTCATTAGCAAGTTTGAACCCCGTAACTGCTGCTCTGGTATATATATCCATCTTTCCAAAATAGTTTTTTCTTTAAGCTGCTATATTAGTAAAACTATTTCAAAGGCTTTGGAGTACAATAAAAAGACTTTGACAGTGTTTGCAAAGGATCTACTTTTTTCAGAGGATTTGCCTCTCCCCCCCAATACACTGTATACACATGCCTATGTCAAAAACTGTGACACTGTGGAGAGAATTGAGTAACTTTTAATTGGCAGGTTAAAGGGTTAATGTATATACAACAGTCCAGACTCATGCAGATTATTACATTTGTATATTAAAATCAGCCCTTGTTTACCTGTATTTGGAACCTAAAATTTTTTTTTTTTTGCTATCATACAATATGATGGCAACAGTGGATTTTTACTGACTGAAGAGAAGGAAATCAAGAATTTCCTGCGAAGTAGTGCATTAATAAAATAACAAAGAAAAGAACCTATATTCTATGAAGTTATATTTCTTAGATGACTGTGAACAATTTTTTCACAAAATTATTTCTTGAGAAGAGGCAGGGGAATTGTATCATTATTCATGAACAAAGTCATAAAAGGTAATCAAACAATTTTCATCAATTCACAATATTGCTAATTCCTTGATTTTATTGTAATTTAAAAATATATTTGTTTCCACAGATGCTAAAGCTTTGTAAATTTCAACATGAGTAAATAAATCTAATGCAAAAAGTAAGTATACAATATAAATATACATAAAAATGTCATTTACTTAAAGTGAAAAAAATTACATAAGACACATAATTAATTATTATACATAAGACACATAATATTTTAAAATTATTAGTATGTTTTAAAACTGACCTTTTATTATCATCATTTTCAACTTCCTCCAAAACTTTCATTTCTTTCATTATGTCTTTATATGTATTTTGTAACTACAAGACGAAATGTATTGTCTTTAAATATAACTTCAAAATAATTAAACAAATAACCAACAAAACAATATTTTAATAGAAAGTACATTACATTGTTTAGCCTGGACTGAGAGTCTTGATAAGCAGTTTTCAAACTTGAGTTTATGTTTTCAACCTAGAATAAAAAAATAAAAATTTAATTTTCAATAACAGTTACCTAAAACAAGAAATTCCTTTAAAAAAGAAAACAGCAAAAATCACCTCTTCAAATTTTGTTTCTTTTTCTTTTATTTGCTTGGTTAGTGAAGCCACTGTTCGTTTGTGATACTGAATACCACTGAGTCCTCTTTCTCCCATTTCTTCACTGGCAAGTTCAGCTTGCTGAAATAATAATAGCAGCAAATAGTTTTAAAAACATAAAACAGATATTGAATGTGCATGATATATTAGTTTTAAGCCATAAAAAAAAGTAAATTTTATTCAGAAAATGTTTTAAAGAAATTATCTATGATAAAATTTAGATGAAAAAGAAAGCAGGGATTCTTTTCAAATCAGGAAAATAGAGTATTTTACTTTTGTATGTAAAAGTAAATGAATTTTTGGGTAAAATAAATTACATACTTCAAAACACAGAAGAAATATAAAATATAACAGCTAAAACACGTTTTATAGATTTCTTTAAAAATAAGAAAAGATTTAAAAACACAGTCATAGAAACAAAAACCAGTTTCAGCAATTATTTATGCATGTAAATAATAGCCTTATTAATATTTACCTTCTCGGCAAACTCGGAAGCTACTTGTTGAATCTCTCCCGATTGTAGGCCAACAATAGAACCAACTTGGCTTGCAGTAAGTTTGCTCTAGAAATGACAGTTTCATTCAGACTGATTAAAAATATTAAAGAGTATTATTCACTTCCAAAGAAAAAAAGTTTAGCACAATTAAATCAGATGAGAATAAAATTTTCAAGTATTTGAGAGATAAACAATTTTCTTTCTAGTGCAGCAATTTCAATATTTATCTGATATTTTAATTATGATAGCTGCTTACACTGATTGTAATGTTTTTTTCAACAAATTATTAATTCAATGAATTAACTTTTTAAACATATTAATTATACCAGTTTTTCAACAAAAATATTAAAAAATAACTTTAGCTTATAGAGGCTTATTCCTTAACTTAGCTTATTCCTTTAGCAGGAATAAATTTTTGAAATAAATATACAGTCAGACACTGAAATGCATGTTTCTTTTCCTCCGATAAAGATGAAGGCAAAAGATTTCTATTTAAAGAATAATAACCCTGATTTAACAAATTATTTCACACCAAAAGCTGGATATTTTTTTATTAGTTTGGATTATAAAAATTTCGAATTCTTTCCAAATGATATATCCTTTTCGACCAGAACAGAAAAAATCTTTTCTTGAAGCAGCAAATTTCAATGGGAAAGGGTTGCCTGATTTTAGATTTTACAGGCGCAGATAAACCTATCGCATGAGTTTTGAACCAGGATGGGAAAATTCTTTCTAAAACTTCAATCAAAACAGTTACATTTCCTAATGCTTTACATTGTTTCGAAAACTGTCAAAACATACCTCATACAGCAGGATGTAAATGTGAAGTAATACTTTCTTTACTGCATAAAGTTGAAAAATACCTCTTTCGAGTCAGGGAATCTCAAAAAGATTTCAAACATTAATTAGTCAGTATTTTAAAAATTTATTTTAACTAGTGTGTGATAATTTTCTGATAGTACTTTTAGTTGCTGAATAAAAAATGTGTAATTTCTAACTATGGATATTTTTTGTGTAATTGCTTATTAGAATTTCAACAAGTAAAAAAAATTGTATTTTTTGAACTCTGATATTATGAATAACCTTTTTACAAATAAAAAGTTCAGTCCTGATGAATTTAATAAATTGGCATCTGACTATGTAAATATTTTCTGAAATAACTTTAAAAAAGGTATTCCCCCGAACTTGGTTCACTATGATTTAACATATAGATACATAAAATTTTACTGATATGTACAAGTAAAATAATCAATAGTTTATAAGGTGTAATACATTATCATTTAAAATTTATTTTTAGTTTTTTTATACAAAGATGATATATGACATATATATAAATGCCTGATAAAACAATTTTTCAAACACAGATATAGACAAAACTTTAATAAGCTTATCAAAGCAATTATGTACTAGAAAAAAAATTCATGTAATTTATTAAAATCATTAAGTCAGGGATACATTAAGAAATTTCAATGCTTGGAAGTAATGTTCTTTAAAATGAATAGCAAAAAAAAAGCTTTATCTGATTTTTTATAATTTATACCAATATATGTTTTTAAAACTAATTTCTGCTGATCAATGTTTGAAGTTTTAAATAGCTTTCCTTTATAAATAACAAAAAAGGATTTTTAAAATTGTTGTTGTTTAAAAAAAAAATATATAAAAAAGTCTAAGAACAAATATTACTTGAAAGTGGGAAGAAATATTTCGAGGAAAAATAAAACTCATGCTTCATGCAGATACATAAATAAGTATTTGGAAACAAGCAAATTTTAAAATACCTTTATTTAAATATGCTAAAATGAAGCACAAAAGAAAACAGGGAGGAGCTGTAAAATTGAAATTTAGACAGAATATCTAATCATTTAAGTATTTGCTTCCAACTAAATAAAAACATGAAACTATTTCAAATTTTTAAACCAGCACAACAAATTTGCAATATAATAAAATTAACAATTAATACAATAAACAGTAATTAAAACAATTTCAAACTACAAAAATATATAATAAATTAAATACATAATACATTGTATAAAACTAAAGAAATCTTATGCATGATATAAAGCTAAAGTTTGTAGCAATAAGTTAATGCAAATAATATAAAAAAAAAACTTTCTACAAAACAAAAATATAATAAGAAATTTGGCATAAAATATAGATAAAGAATAAAAATATTTGTTTTAGTTCATCCTTTATCAATATTTTATATCCCTTATCAATTCTTTTAAATTTTAAAAGGCTTGATATGAAGTAAATTTTAATTGTTACTTAATTTACATAGGATTGGTTAGATTAACCAATTTATCTAGGAAACATATTATATAAAATAAATAATTGATAACCGAAAACCATGAATTTAAGAGCAAAAACTCCAAAACTTTCCATATTTATGCAATTAAAATTTTGAAAAATAAAATATAATCATATTTCATATAAAATTTTAATACATTTAATGCTAAAAAATTTTGCATTAGAATTTAATTGGTATTTCTGAAATTCATTCAGTTTTAAAATTAATAACATTTAATATTATGAAAAATTGCAACATATTACAAAGACTTCATAATGATGTTTATTTAAACATCAAATATATATTTATAGTAAAATAGATAAATTTTTATACATACACAGGTAAAAAAAATCAAGTATTTAATTACTAACCTCATGCTCATTTGTAACAGACATGCTTTTCATCAAATTCTGTATCCGACTCTAGAAAAAGCAGCATGCAAGGTATAACATCCATAGCACATATTAATAAAAAGGCAATTGTAATAGCAGAAGCAAACATTTTAATAGGATAAATTATTCAATAGAAATGGAAATTAAAAGAAGCAATGGTAATTTTAAAAGAGGAAACAAAAATTGATTCAAATCACCTCCTCCTCCGAAGCTTTTTGGACACTTTTTTCAGCATCACTTGATGTTTCTTCTTCCTAAAAATACGATTCAGAAAAGCAAAATTTCATTTAAAATTGGCATGATTTTTTTTGGCTTTTAATTAAGTAATTTTTGAATATTATATTTACAATACATAAACAGGACAAATGACACATTCAAAAATCTAAATACCTACTTACTAAGTATTTGTATTGATTAACTAATAACATTTGATATGAAAAGAAATTTTAGTCCATTAGCTTTTAAATTACCAATTCATTTCACACAAGATCGAATTTTGTGTACATATATAAATCATTATTCGAATAAACATGAGAAAATTCTTCAAGTCAAAACCACAAATGCATAATTTAGGTGATCGGAATACAGTTATCTTAAGAACTTCCTTTTAAGTAATACAAGTAGAACATTTTAAGGAAAATATTTTAAGATGAATGAAAATATTAATGCAAAAGATTTTTACAAATATAATTTCAATAGCAAGTAAGATTTTTTAATAAAACTAACTTTTAAATGAATGAAAAAAATATCTACCATAAATATATAATTTATATAAATACCAAAAATAAATAAAACCAAATAGAAAATATTATTTAGGAATGAAAAAAGAATTTACTTTGCTTTCAGTAATTCTTGTACTTCCAAGTTTCCTAAAAATAATTATAAAGTATTTAGTAAAATTATTTCAAGTTCATCCCTAATTCATTCAAACATATCTTAGCAATAATTGTCATAATGGAACACTACAGCAAAAAAGATAATATATGCTTATGCCAAAGCAATTCTGAGAAACATTAAAGTACATATACATGAATTCCTCATTCCACAAACATATTGATAATCTGTTAAGTGAATTATAAGCAATCTGAACAATAACAAAGAAGCATCTTAAAATTTG
Organism: Trichonephila clavata; assembly: GCA_019973975.1. Taxonomy (NCBI): domain Eukaryota; kingdom Metazoa; phylum Arthropoda; class Arachnida; order Araneae; family Nephilidae; genus Trichonephila; species Trichonephila clavata. The sequence continues at coordinate 10,114 of BMAO01000654.1, read as the reverse complement.
AATTTCATAAAATACAATCTTAACAGCTTCAACTACTAAAATAAAAAGGAGCGGAGGAAACCTTAGACCAGAGGTACTCAACCTTTTTTTCCTGCTGAGCCTCATACATATGACAGGTATTCCTGCAGGTTGCACAACATAAGATAATGGAAGGGGGGGGGGGGAGGCCAGAAGACCAAAGCAACACTGGACAAATAAACATTGGATCAAAATATTAAAATTCATTTTTTTGGCTTTTATTTTAGTACTATATTAACCTCTCCATCAAACAAAAATTTATTCATGGATTTTTTACTTAATTATGGGATAGTTTCGATATCCTTTCATCCATGACCAAGCCCTTTGTTTATATCCAACTGTTGAAAAAAGCATATTGATAAAAAAAATTTATATTTAATTGCTTGATTGGTAGAATTTTCCACTAAAGTTTTAGTACATTGCTCTTAAATAATTGAACTTTTTAGTGCTACAGACCATGAACAGAAAATGTGGCCCGCAGGTTGAGTATCACTGCTTCAGACAATTCTATCTTTTATTTTTATTAATGCACACATGAACAAACTTCTAATTATTTTCATTTGTGAAATAAAATTAGTTATGATTTTAAGATTTAGCAAAGTCGGACTCTGTAAACAAATTCAGTAACACACAATTTTGCCATGATTCTCAAATTAAGCAATTGCTAGGATATCATTCTTAGATATTGTGATATATATTTCTTAATTCTTACTTTTCATTTTCTGAAATTCAAATTAATCTTTTGTTTGTTTAATGTTACTACTTCTGATAAAGAAAAGACACAGTAACACTCCCTCTCCTTTTATGTTCTCGTTTCTTATGCCACCTGATCTCGACTGCGTCAGATTCAGGCCCACGAAATTTATCATGGCAAGGGGCTAAATGTAGCCCTGTCATTGGTCATAGCCTTGAGCACCATTCAGGTGACAGTACGATTTAGCTAGGTTCCACCCCAATTTAGAGGGAGAACACCCTGGGGTGGTCAGGAGCCTCCCACCTCTCTTCCCCTTCCACCAAACTAACAAGATGGCTTGCGACAGCTATTTAAAGTACACCCATGCCTCAAAGGCACTATACATTTACAAACATCCATGTCTTCTCCAGGATTTGAACCCAGGTCCTACGGCACAGCAGTCAACATCACTAACCACTAAACTGGATGGTGACTCTTTTTATTGATAAAAAACTCAATTTAAATATTTTAAGTATTCTTTAATTAAATATTTTTTAGTAACATGTATGTGCAGGTGTTTTACGTATTGTACAAATAATATACTTGACCATAAATTTGTTTTCTTTAATTAACCAATTACTCCATAACTAGATGCAAATGTCCATTTACTTATTGCTAAGTTTTTAAAAAGTATGATCAATACATAATGAAATAAGATTTCTAAATAATTTTTATATTAAAGTAAAATTTCTGGGTGTATTTTTATAAAAAAAATTTCAAAGGACAGACATTTTTCTTTAATAGCAAACTAAAATCACATGACAATGCATATCAATGTCGGAACTCATATAATAGTTCATTTTATATCAATTTGTTATTTGCAGTTCTCTTAACCCATGGTTTAATAACCATGCACCTAGATTGCTATCTGTCAAACTGTATATATTGTAATAAAAATGTTATAGATATCATTAATTAACTTTAAATGTTTGAAATAAATAATATTTTCGATAGTATTGAAAATAAATAAAATGTTCTAATATCCAAAAAATATTTTAAATACCAAATTTTATACTAATGCACAAAGTTGTTATATAAAATATACTCACTTCCCATATTCTAATAATGTGGTTTGAACTCTTACTTCTTCCTCCTTAAGTTTTTGTGGAGCATGATAACGGAACAACCTTTGAGGTCTATAAGCTTCCTGAGGATTTAAAAAAAAGTAATAAGTTTCAATCAGTATGATGCAAAGTGGTATGAAGTAGGAAAAATTTTGATGATACTTTTAACTTAATAGATATCTTCTTGAAAACTTGAACTGCACATAGGTATACGTATATGATTAAATTATATCCTACAAAAAGTATATCTTTTCCTTTTCCACAAATATAGAATTATTAGGATAATATTATAGAGAATTATATAAGGATATTAATATATTATACATTTAGGTTATTAATAGAATAATTTTAATGGGAATAACTAATAAAATAAACACTAAGCATTAATAAATCATAAAAATTAAATTCTTTTAAGAAATTTAGTGAAATAAATTGTTCAATGACATTCACAACAAATTTCCTACTGCTTAACCCCTCTTGCTGCTTGCACAACTTGCAATTTCCACAGACAAAGTACATGCAGCAGATGTAGCACTACACAGCAAAAGGTTAATGTAACTAAATTTTAAATAAATGAAAAAAAAAATTATCAAAACTGCCAAAAAAAAAAATCAAACTTAAAATTAATGCATTAGCCAGTTTCAAGTACATCCAAAATATACAGCGATAAAAGAATAATGTTGATGAAAGTTATCAACATACACACATTTTAATTATAAATAAAAACCTATTTAAATTATTTGATAAAATAGAAAGTAAAAGCATTTTGATTAGATGTATACAAAACAATAGAATGGAAGAAAAGAGAATCTAATAATTTTTATTCAACAAAAGATCCGAGAGAAAACTAATATTTCATGTAAAAAACTGTAATTTTGCAATAGCAATGGAAATAAAGAATAATAGAACAGAATAAACTAAATCAAATATATTGATACAATTTTTAATGTAATAATTTTGTTCGTATTAAGCAAAAAAGGAATATTTTTTTTATACAAATTAAAATAACAGTATTAAATTTGTAATGTCTATATGACAACATGAAAATTGCAAGTGAACGAACATTTTTGAGAGACACTGCAGAATAAGAGAAAAAAGGCCCCATAAGGTAATCGAATACCTAATTTTCGAATTTTGATTCTCATACTTAAAAATAAATTTATTAAATGTTAATATATTTAGCAACTTATTTTATTGTTGTGTTCAGTTGATGTTTAAAATATCGTCTGAGGTAATTTTGTTTGCTTATGCAGCAAAAATGTTATGCTTAATAAAAAAAGGAAACATTAAATGCAGTTCGTTTTGTTTAATTATTATAAAAGTGGGATAACACCTGCTAAATAGTAATTTTATCCAGCTGTACTGCTTACTGTTTGTTTGTAAAGTGCTTTTGAGAAAGGAAAATAAAGTTTATAACAAGAGTAAAATTGCCCAACCGTTAAAGTTAATTCGAGAAAAAGAAAAGGTTTACATTAAAAAAAAAATGTGAAGAATCTACATTTGAGCTCTCTAAACATTTCTACAAAATTAGATCTCAATAGAGTTTTCCTTTTTCATTTCGCCTGAAACTACTCCACATGTACTCAGATCAGCTGGTTTAAAAGACTATAATGCAAGAAATAATTTTATGAGACCAAGGAATATAAAACTGAGTTAGATCCCCCAAGTCAATGATAAAGCAACTAATATTTTAATGGAATCGTTTTTTTGTTTGCACATGAGAGCCAAAATCTCATTTTCGATTCTAAGAAGCATACAAAAGAATAAAGTAATTAAAAAATTAAGTTAATTATAACATCTTATTTGGATTGGGGTATCACAGTAATAAGATGAATCAAGAATGCATTAATGATGCTGTGAAAATGATAGATTTTATAAAAGCAAGATCATTAAATTCCAGATTAAGTGCTTTATTATGAGTAGAATTATCTAGAGAATATTGAATCCTGCTTTTGCATTTAGAATTCAGATTAATTTTAGGTGAATCAAGTCAAAACAATGCACTATAATCATGGGATAAAATGGTTGCGTTTATCTTATTTAGAAGACATGATTGTTGTTCTAAATGAAGTAAATATATTAAATGAGTGTATATTTTTAAAGATTTAAAGATAAAAATGAATGCATTGGTTTCAAGAACTAACAGAAACTTGTATCTCTAACAGGATGATGGGCAATGTTTTAAAAGCTAACAAATTTCTAATGAGTGGATTTAAATGGAAATGAATTGATTTTAAAGGACAGTGTTTCAAAGTATGTTGTATATAATGTGCATAATATTTCAACTAATAATGCATAATTTTTCAGCTAAAAAATATAAGAGAATATTTTTCAGGAGATAAAGCTAAGCACACATGAATGAAAAAAAATTCTTTTGAGTACTGCAGAAAACGTGCTTCACATAGTTATAAAGATTTAAATGTTTTTTCTCTCAAAACGGCGCTGCGGATTGGTAATTACCATTGAAGACCTAGCACATTCCCCGAGAACTGGTATCACTTTCTAGTGTGGCACCATTTTGGTGTATACCAATTGCCACAATCCCCTTTTTACATCCAGCTTCCTCCCCGGAGAGAAACACCCGAGTTCTGACGCTGCGCAGATGTATAGGAAATTTAACTTCAGCGAATGCACTCAAGCGAAACAGGCATTCTAGGAATCTTTAACAGGTCGGATAATGATACGACATGGACGCTTTTGATTTTTTGCCTCATAAAAATTCACGGACTTAAGCCGGGGTCAAACTCTTAAACTTGGGCGCAGAAAGCTAGCGCCTAACCGAATACGCTACCTAGCAAGATCATTTAAATGTCTTTCGGAATAAATATTTACTTGAAAAATATTTTAATATATGTGGCAACAAAAACGAAATATAGAATTAAATTAAATACAAAATATGAAATTTGACATCAGACAACTTCAACAGAGCTAGATTTGGCCATCTTGTGAAAATAAATTAAAAACGCAGGTATACATATACATAAAAATATTCATCTCAGGAAATATGCAAGGGAATGTAGCACCGGAGTACGAAAAAATATTATAAACTACTAAATTACATAAAGTTTGAGCTAAAATATTTTGTAAGAAATACTGTAATTTGCCTTTTTTTTAAATATAAAATGCATTTAATATGTTGATCTACTTTAAGTATTTCTTAAGATAAGTGTACACCATAGGGTTTCCTCAAACCTCTCAATATGTCTTAGGGTTCCACGATTCGAAAAGGTAAAGTTTGTAGAACACTGATTTAAAAGAAATGGCATGTCTTATGAACTAAAATAGTTGGAGTTCTAGAAGTATACTAGTTTTTCAAAATTCTGGAATAATACCTTGAATAAATGGCTTCAAAACACAAAAATATTGCATGTGTTAACATTTCAAATTTCTTCATAAAAAAGAGGTGCGTGCTATACAGCACAAATATACCTAAAAATTTTAAAAAAAAATGCAACTTAAAAGTGCAGGTGCGCATTATACACCGGTGTGAGTTATACGCCAAATTTTATGGTATTTAGTTTTCTCTTTTAGATTAACATATTTTAAGCAATGAAAAATATGAGTACAAACCAATTTTGCTACCTTGACAATATAAAAATTATTTTGAAAGCTTTGCTTTCCTAGTACGTCAAGAAAAGAAGCCTGTGAAAAAATTCAGTTGACAAATTATGAAACACAAATGGAATTCACATAACTTTTTTTTGCATTTGAATAATTTTATCGTTTAAGATTATTTTCTGAGTATTTGACAAAATATAAACATAAATGCCATCTCAATACAACTAATAAAATAACACTTTTACCTCAATTCGTACAAAGCTTTGAGCATTCAAAAAATGAAATTTTATTTTAATTAGTTCTGTTGTCGCTATTCATCTTACAGTTTGAATATTTCCATGTGAAATACAGATCTATCACTTTTTTCAATGTTTCATATACATGCTCTCTAAACTTATTGCTGGTTTCACATTCTTCATTATTTTTAATAATAATTCAACTTACACTCTTACTTTTCTGTCCCGAAGATTTGCTGCAAACTACAGGATTAGTGACAGCCCAGGATCATGTGGCCGAAGAAGACTGTGACGCTGGTGCTCTCTACAGGAAAGCAGGTGCTATCCCCGTCACAGTGACAAACGTCCAAGAAACTTGTATGTGGTGGGACAACTCAAACCACGTGTTCGGGAGGACAAAGAATCCTTACAAGAATTCCAGAACACCTGGCGGAAGCACTGGTAACTATTACAATGTCATTTTTTTAAACATCATATTCATTCATACGCTAGTGTTTAAAATAAAGTTTGCCTTTTTAATGCATGGATATACTAATATGATATCTAATGATACACTAATATCTTATACTAAAAGGCAGGAAATAGTAACGAAAAATTGTACAGAAGTTTAATGTAGGCTGACATGCAAATGAGAGCGAAATTGGTCAAAATAGGATAGGTCACAACTCTGCATTGTTTATCTAATAAGAATTGTGGCCACCTTATGCAGCTGTACAAACACTTGTATACCTTGTACAAGTGGCACGGCGTCATATTTTCAGTGAGGCAATTGTGGCAATAATTGCAATCCCTCCAAAAGATCCCTTTTTAATGCCAGAAAAGTTCTTGAAGGGGATAATAGAGAAGGGAGTGTCGTCTTTGGGGAATCCTAAAATTGCTCTGCTGGACTGATGACTGAAGGCGTCATTGGTACCTCCATACTAGCATTAGAATACCTCCACAATTTCGTCGAGAAAGAACATCTCTGTGTGATTAGCTGTTACCTTCCATCCTTTCTGGCATTAAAAATGCCAGAAAAGTTCTTGAAGGGGATTATAGACAAGGGAGAGTCATCTTTGGAGAATTCTACAAATGTTCTTAGGGACTGAAGTCTGAAGACTTCATTGGTACCCCCTTCTTCCAATTAGTCGTTGAAAGAGCTGCTCTGTGTGATTAGTTATTATCTTCCATAAAAAATAAAGTTTCCATAGTTCCTTGAAGATATCACAAGTAAGGCTCAAAAATTTCATTCTTATAGCATTATACTGTATCTGTACCAACAGATAAGATATAGAGTTGTGTATATGCGCCTCCTACATTATCCTTCCGTATACAAGAATGCCATTGTCATCAAAACGATCTATTTATCTGACGTATCAGTATGGTAGTGTTTCCCACGTTCTCTCCAGATGAATATTCGTCATGTGTGCTAAATCACAATTCGTCACAGCAACGGGAATATACACCACTGGTTTTGAGTATCAATCTACTTTCACCTAGTTATTTTTCACTTTTTGAAGTGATGCCATTTTTTCACAAGAAGCAACCAGGTTTTGAGACAGACGCATCGTGGTCCAACCTTATAGCGGAATGCAATTAAGTGATCCGCTGCCGTTGGTATAATTCTAGTGCAACCTTGTCCAGTCCTCTAAGTATTCGTACCCAATATCCAAAACTGTTGCCATAATTTGGAGACCCTATATGGGATATTCGTAGCCTATGAGCGACCTTCACCTATACTTGTCCAGACTCTAGCCCCCCAGGGGTCGCCAAACTTTTTGGATCATCGCCCCCTATATAATTTTTCGAAATCTCCATAGACCCCCACAATTGTAATTTTCAGGTAATTAAAATAAAACTATATATTAGTCTAAATATTTAATAAATCAGAACAGTAAATAAAGTAGCTACAGATTTTTACTTCTTAATGAGATGAGGTGTGCCTGTGTTTCTTGGCAAGGTTCGCTATATGGGTTCGAAAATTAGTCAATTTTAACCGTAAATCCCCTTGAAGCTCCACATTTAATTTATTTCTGTTTTTAGTTAAAATTGAATTAACGTGACTGAAACCGGCTTCAACCATATACGAACTTGGAAACGCAAGCATAAATGGCTGACCATTTCGTAAGTTTCACATATTTTTGCTTTATATTATATTAGTCCAAAATTTATGTATTGTCAAATTTTTAATAAGCGATTTTGCTTCAAGATCGGACAATAGTTCAGCAAGCTCATCTTGTATGTTGATGTCGACGTTATCAATTTGCGCCCGAAAATGGCGCAATAATCCAATCAGGGATGTCGATGTTTCCAAATCAACAAAGCGCAGTTTAAAATCGTCGCTTAATTTTTGAAGATGATTGTATATATTTCCAAGTCTTCTTCTTTATTTTAATTGTTGCAGATTTGAAAAATACTTATAACCTTACGTAGCAATGAAGATCTAAATAAATTTAATTTTACTTGGAACCTAACAGTATTGTCCGAGCTTGATAATTGTTACATCTTTTCCTTGCAGTTTGTTTGAACGTCATTAAATTTTCCAAATAAGTCTGCTAAATAAAAAATATGGTTCTTATTGTTTTGGAGTTCATTGCTTAGAACAGGATTTATTTCGTTCAGAAATTCTTCGTGGAGTCAAATAAATGACGAGCCGTTGCAAGCATACACCTCTAGACAACCATCTAACCTCGGTGTGCAGAAGTAATTGGTTAAATAACTCATTGTTTTCCTCACAAAGTTTGGCAAATAATCTTGATTTAAGAGGTTGAGCTTTAATTTGATTAATAGATTTAATACAAAACTGTAAAGGCTTCATGTAACTCTGAACTCAGATATTTTGCTACTAAGTTGTGTCTATGCAACACACAATGAATAGTACGAATACCGGGCACTTTTTCTTTGAGGCATGTAGCAAAACCTCGGTAACGCCCTACCATAGAAGGTGCGCCATCTGTGGCTACTGCTATTAATTTCAAGCGGAATATCATATTTATTTAAATATTCTTGTAAACATCTAAAATGTCACTCCCTTCCCATCGGTTTCAAGATATTTAGCAAATAAAAATTCATCAATGATTCTCCTTTAATTTTACTGAAATATCTAACATACGCCATAGAATAGCAGAAACGCCAAAACAGATTCATCATTGTATAGAGAGAACTTTGCAATTTTTTAGCTCCGAAACTACTGTGTTTTCTATTCTTCGGCCATTTCGTCAATACGCCGTTTTACAGAATTTGCACTTAATGGCAAAGACTTTAAAACATTAGTAGAGTCTTTTTTCATCACATTCTCAATGACGTCTTTAATTGCAGTACTACAATTTCTTCTGCGATTGTGTGGGTTTCCCCTCTTTGCTATATTAAGCGAAATCTTGTACGAAGCAATTAATCCTCCTTCATTTTCAATTTCAGTAGACTGTTTCATAAACTTTTAGAGTTGGTCGACATGTGAATTTTTCTTTGAGTTTTTGAAAAATTCTAATTTTCTATTTTTTTATCGAATGAAGCCTTTCAAGATGATCTTTCATTTTTGACGGTTTCATGTTCATTTCCAAAAGTTTTTTCGCATATAAACACATAGGAATAGTTTCATTTGTCGGTGAACAAATAATCCAAATTTTAAGTAATCCAATGAATAATACCGACATTTCTTTTAGATACTGAAGCTGTCATTTTTAAATTAGAGTTCTGTAAATAAGTTAAAATTAAGTTGGTATATTATACTAATCCACATTATTAAAGCTTACCTTTTCACAAGTAACAATAATTAAAATTGATATCAAAACTAAACGAATAGTTTTATAGAAACAATAACTAATTATCCAATGGTAGATATAATAATAGTAATAATGACACTACAAGCATTTAATACTGTTCACAGTTCACAAAGATAGCTGAAAATGCATATGATATTTGCGTTTGTAGCATCCAGTGTAGAATTGGACAAGCGCACATATGCATCTGACTCATATGCAAGGCTCGTATGGTTTGCGATGGAGACAAAGGGCGAACCAACGACACGATGCGTAACTGCCGTATAAAAGAAAGAACTAAAACCACACGCATAAGAAGAGAAAACGGAGTACTGAAGATTCCCTTCGCGCTTAATGCATAGAAAGCCAACGGCAGTGTCGTCGCTGCCAAGTCTGCGCCAAAGGCTCCTAATTGGTGATGGGTTCGCCAGCAAGAGACACGGATAAGCCTCAATCGCTCTTTGGCTACATACTATGAGTCCGTGCAAATTACAAACTGGTCACAAGGTCAAGTTGTGACGTCACGGTATACATACGAAAACCCATAAGGAAAAAAGGGGCAGATTGTTTTCTGATTTATTATTTTATTTTCTATAAAGAATATAAAAAAAGTCAATTATAAAAATATTTTAAATTTTACGTACGCAGTTGGATATGTGTGATTTGCGTATTAAGAACTGTTTTTCCTTCGAGTCCAATAGACCCCCATTCGACCCCTTGGTCAGATAGACCCATACTGTTGTTAAATAGACCCCTAGGGGTCTATAT
>BMAO01000653.1:0-13323 GCA_019973975.1 Trichonephila clavata | reverse complement strand
TCTTAAATGCAGATCTGCATGCTTGAACATATTCCCCCCACGCCATGTCATCTCACCCTTGTTCTCTGACTGATCAAAGTTATCTTATTTATTATTCGTGTCTGAGTTGAATAGAGTGATAAATAAAATAATTGAAGTTATCACGTCATCTGATCATGTAGTTCCTCCCACTCCTCTGGCCGGGTCACAGGGAAGAAGGGATGCAAATTCGTTACACTATTTTAGCAGGTATATTTTAAAAAACATCGCATTATGATATGTTTTATAAAACTACTGTTACATAGACAGTTAAAAAATAACAGTTTAATAAACAATGACAGTTTAAATAAATTTATTTAACTCTGTGTGTTCTTTATAATTTAACTATAATTTTATAATTTAACTCTCATCGATAATAAGACGCATAGTATCGTAGAGCCTGTGACGAATCTATCCGAGCTCCTTCAACTAATATTCCTTTTGGGGAATTTCTGGTCTTGAAAAATTATTTTATTATAAAACTCCTTTTCGAAGAAGTAGACGTGATTATGTTAATAAGGACTACTATATAGAGCGTCTAGGTTATCAAGTTACAGGAGAGAGATTGGATAGACAACTATCGGAGCTGAGATTAATCAAATTGAATATGAATCGCGGATATTTAATATTTGACAATTAGATTACTTAAGGTGTCGAATTGTCATTGGGATTAAATCAAAATTAAATTGCTAAGAAGTCAAAGTGGTCGCCTTGAGTAAGTGTGATTAGTATTAAAGTTTTCTCATATCTCGCTTACCTCGTTTATTGCCTGTATAGTGTTTAATTGGGGGCATCTCTCAGACTAGATCGATTGAATTTGTGTGGTGATTAATATTGTGAATAATTTAGATTGTTTTGTTGAACTATGACTAGTGTTCCTTCCAATCTTCCTACAACCTAGATGTTCAAGTGAGAACATTACAAGCTTAATTTTGTATTCCATCATCACAGAAAAGCGCCACTTCATTTGCTAAACATTGCAGCAGGGTCGTTTCCACGTTGTCATCGCATGACTTCAGTAGTAGAAGTTCAAAGCAGTATTTACTTATGAAACACGCCTGCTTTAAATATATAAATAAAATATGACCCCTGGAACTAATTTAAATAATTTCTCTATGGCGAATGAATACACGGAATAAAAAATAAGAAAGTGAAAGAGAAAAAAGTAAATTAACTGGATTGCCTTGGTCTCTATCTGATTGGAAATTACTTGAAATAAGAAAAACGAAACCATGTGTTATATCCCTTCTTCCTTTGGTAATGTTTAGAGTGGTATCACTTTCCTTTTTTTTTCTTCGAACAAAAATTGCTTCCAAGAAACATTGCACACTTTGAAATTTTAATTTAACGATTCAGTGCGCTTCATCTTAAGTCAAGCGTTGGTGTAACCTACATAAATGACCTTTAATGAGCATTACGACTCCCCAAATGCACATTAGAATAAAAAGATATTGTTTACTCCATTAATGACGAATAACATCCCCTTAAGATTAGGTTTCCGTCTTTAATGAAACTAAAGAAGTGTATTATGGGTAAGAGTGAGATTTGTGATGTACACCAGTAAGTTGACGCCACGATTTACGAAAGAAACGATGATGCTATTTCTGTCTTTATTTTCCACAAGTAGGTTTTTGTGGGATTCTTAGAAATTGTAACTGTTGAACTTTCTGAATTTTAGTTTTATTACTTATATATATCGGATATTTATAAAATTTCATACAGGAGTGTCAAACTTGCGGCCCGCAGGCCACACGGGGGCAGACCCACAACGAACTTTTTTTGTTGCCCGGCCAGTATGTCCGGACATTATATTCTATAATAAAATATCAAAATTTCCTCCTTAAGGCGATATGGTACCATCTTCGCAATTTTTTTTTAATTTTTAATATTTGATAATTGGTTTTGATTGCATTTCATAAAGATTAATATTTAATAATAATTCCATACAAAATATTTTTTAGTTTGTTGCAAAATGTTTGTACAATTAAAATTTTTTTTAGCTTTTTTTAAGCATTTTTTGAAACCCCTAAAGCTTTTTTAAATGTGTCTCTTTTCTTTCAAAAATTTTTTTTCAAGTACCTTAAAATATACTACATAAAACTATGCATGGGTTTTTCTCTGCTGCTGCTCCTTAATATTTCATTAATTTTTTTATAGTTAAACTTCAAAAATTCCCAAAAAAACATTAATTTTGATTTTGAAATTTTTTAGAAACAGTACTAAACATGTTAGACCTAATTCCCTTACACAGTTTTATAAAACATACATTTCAGAACATGTGTAAAAAATTTGAAAACGATAATTCATTTATCAAAAAAGCCTTAAGGTTTTGAGTAACAGTATATGTACAAAAATTCAACATGGAGAAATATGAGTTTGAAGTTTTCATTCCGTGAATATCATTATATAATATTCATCGAATAGTCTGAAACTTTTTATGAAATGTTAATTAGCTTATTTAAAACTACTTACCATAAAAAATTGCACAAATGTAGAACAATTAAGCAGTATACTGCTATAGTGAATATATAGAAAAAAACGAATGAAAGATCAATATTTCATAAAGCTTTATCTTAATAATTATAAAAAAAAATAAATTCATACACTTCAGATCTAATTCCATGCTCAGAGCTAATGCACAACATGTACAAAAGATGTTAATGCCTTTATTTTTATTTCCATGATTTTAAAAGCCTTCGCATGTTAAATAATGTACACGAATGAAAGCAAAATCAAATAACAATTTATAGGTAAAATACATCAAAATCTTAGATCTGTGTATGTGCATTTGTTTAAATAAGTATCTTAAAATATTTTAGTAATAAAAGTGTTGAATCTCGTACACATGGGATATATGTATATATCACCAAAAACAAATATACAAAAATGGGAGAGTTTTTCTATTCTTCCGAATATACTTTAATATATGTACCCTTTTACAGTTAAGAGGACATGGTACGATTTAAGCAAAAAATTTTAATTTAAGGATTTTTAAAATGTGTGTATTCTATGTAAAACAGATTTTGTGCTTAAAATTTTTGAAAAAGCTAGCTATTTAATTTTTGAGGAAAAAAAATTAAAATTTGGGAAGTGATTTTAAAATACTACTACTCCCCTACAAAAATTTACGAACACGCACAAAATTTGATTTACAAGTATATCAAACTATGTATAACAAAAGTTGGTATGGGTTTTGAGATAATATAATTGTTATTTGTACAATACTTCTTTTTATGAATTCTTATTGAAAATTTCTTAAAAATGCACGAATTCTGATTTCAAGTATTTTTAAAAAAATAAATGTTACTTTGATTCAAAAATGCTACCAACTTTTGCTACACGTATTATTAGTAATAGGTAAAAAAAATGCATAGCATTAGGAACAATAAAAAAAAAAACCTTAGCATTTTCAATGAAGACAAACTAGTTTATTTTATCTTTCTGAGATAAAGTACGTTTCAAGGCTTGATTTGCCATAGGAATGTGAATAAAAACGAACGCAAAAAGCATCAGAATTCTGCGTTGTTTAAGTTTAGAGCTTTCAAATTTTGTGAGGTTATTGAGAATAAGTACGAGGGTAAGTTGAAAAATAAGTTTCCCCTGTCGACTGTGGTCAGAGTTGTGTATGAAAGTCAAAAAATAGAATGAGACATTAAAGATATGACTTACCTTTATTTTTCCACATAGGTACCAAGTACATTGAGACATTTGTCATATCGCTTAATAAGCTTCAAAAAGCCCTCCAAAAAAATCTGGGCTTTGTAATATGGAAGAAGCGTTGAATGTCTTGTTTCACTTCAGTATTGCTTCCAAAGCGCTTTCCCCGAGATTTTTCTTCAAAGCCGGAAACAGATGGAAGTCGCTTGGTGCGAGATCAGGACTGTATGGCGGATGGTGTAGGCACTCCCAACCAAGAGTTGCAATATGGTTTTGCGTTGCCGTCGCCGAATGTGGTCTGGCATTGTCATCCAACAGCAGAATGCCAGATGTGAGAAGGGCAGGCCGCTTTTTCCGAATCGCCTCTTTCAATTTTGACAGGGTGTCACTGTAGCGCGTAGCATTAATAGTTCCAACCTCCAAAAAGTCCAGCAACAAAACTCCTTGGGCGTCCCAGAAAACTGTGAGGAGCACTTTACCTGCAGAGGGAGTTGTCTTGAACTTCTTTCGGACAGGTGATGACGGATGTTTCCACTCCATAGATGCGGCCTTCGATTCTGGCATGAAATGGTGGACCCCTGTTTCATCCCCCGTCACAATCCAAAACAGAAAATCATTGCCATCTTCATGGTAACGTACGAGATGTTCCAGGCTGACCGCCATGAGTTGTTCCTGGTGTGTCGAGGTCAATTGTCGGGCACCCATCGTGCTGACACTTTTCTGTATCGAAGAATGTCGTGGATGATGTTTTGAGCTCACTCATGTGAGATTCCAAGTTCTTCCGCTACTTCATTGATGGTGATACGCCGGTTCGCTCTAATCATGTCATCCACCTTCCCGACATTTGCATCTGTAGTGGCCGTGTGCGTCCGTCCAGCTCTCGGTATGTCCTCCACTTGCTGACGTCCATCACTGAATATGCGACACCATCTCCGCACCATTTGCTTCGACATCACACCTGGCCCATAGACTTCCATGAGGCGGTTATGAATTTCTGTTCCTGATACTCTACGTGCCCATTCATAGCGAATAACCGCTCTCACTTCCTCCTTTGACCACGAATTCCAAACGCACCTTCTCTCCATACCTACCGGGGCTCAAATGAGAGGCTGGTCTTCGCTTTGCGCCGGCACTGCAACAGCGCCATCTGCTTGATTTGCAGCGACCTCTACCCAATGGTGTATCGGTGACTTGCGCGTTTTCCTGCTGTGTCGCCTTTTGCCCATAGCCGTTCAACGCTTCTTCCATATGCAAAGCCCTGATTTTTTCTTGGAGGACTTTTTGAAGCTTATCAAGGGATATGACAAATGTCTCAACGTACTCGTACGAGAATAATAAAATAAAGGTATGTCATATCTTTAATGTCTCATTCTATTTTTTGACTTTCATACACAACTCTGACCACAGTCGACAGGGGAAACTTATTTTTCAACTTACTCTCGTATAAAAAGAATAATTTAGGCTAACAAAAATTTAATTTGATTTTTTGACAGATTTTTGTCGATTGAATCGTACTGTGTTCCCTTAAAAATGTTCTTAAAAATAGTAGAGCCTTGGAGCTTTTTTTTACAAGTCATTATTAACCCTTAATGTTTCTATTTTATAAATAAAAACTTCTATCTTAAAATTTGAAAAATTTACAAATAGCATAGATATATTTTTTGTGGAGCAGTTAAATTAAAACTGCAAAGTAAATTCTGTGAAACTAAAAAAGTTAAAATTTACCAGAAAAATATAACCTTTTGCACTTATTGCTTGAGGCTGGACTGGTTATTGTATGCTGTGTTACGGGCTGAATCAATGTTTACGATATTTATCTCACGGGAAAAAATGAAGAAAATATTTATGTAAGGAATTTATGTTGGAAATCAAAATAATTTTCCATAGACGTTGTAACATAAGCTTCATCGTTTCGATAGTAGGTCTATGCCTTCGTTGTAGAAAAATAGTTGAATCTCGAGGAAGTACTGCATAGCTTCCTTCACCACATCGTCCAAATGGAAAAATAATGCTCCTTTAAGTGGGAAAAGCTTGAATATTTTCATGGAGACAAACTTGGACTGTACGGTGGGTATTCTAATACATTTTAGCCGAATTTATTTAAGGTTGTCTGTGTTTCACGTTAGACGGTGGGCTGGCGTTGTCATGAAAATGTGATATCGTTTGTCCTTCATGAAAACTTTTGCACAAATTGTTCGAACTAAGCAGCGCTTTCCATAAATTTCCCCCATTCCCTGATAGATGCCCGCATCCAGCCCACCTTCCGAAATCAGAAACCATACTACTGCGAATTGTTCCGATGTGCATGCATCCATAGGTGGTACGATTTTACTACTGATGTATTTCACCTACCACGAATAGGCTTTAATGTTGCACGTCGTTTGTGGTGTATACCTCCTACTTCCCCTTATATCCTTGTTCACTACTGCTGATATAGCTGCAGTCCCAGTGACATAATTGCATGTGTCCATTTTTTATTTAGGCAACCCTTATAAAAGGGCAATTATTTCCTCTCATTTTTTTGAAATCTTGTCTTAAATTAAAACCAATAATTTTTTCCCCATTTCCATACTTTTTAAAATAATCATTTCATCTAAGAAGAAAAGAGGTTTCATAGAAAATAATTACATATCCAAATAGGATTTTGAATAATATTTGATATTCTATCGGTGATTACAGTGTAGCAAAAAAGAATAAAAATAGATGAGAGCGAATTATTAACACATTCAAACCCTTACCGATGGATTTTTTAATTTAATCATCAAATTATTAAAAATTCACATTATCAATAGTACAAAAAGAATGTAATAAAAATTAAAATGTACATTTATATTGACTGATCATATTTAAATCTAATCCCATGTGTGTGTGTGTAGAGCTAAGAAATTTATTTAAAATTTGCATCTGCAAAATTATTCATATGTCAATTATTAAAAAGACATAAAAATTTAGCGCAGGAAAAATATAAAAGTTACAATAAAAACAAATAAAATTTAATTGCTTAAATTTATATTTAAATTAATGATAAATAAACACAATCAAGACATAATAAGTATCTTTTTATATACATAGATTTAAAAGAAGAAAAGTATACTCACATTTAAAATGATTTATCAAATTATAAAACTTATATTAATAAAATTAAGTCTTATAAAAAGAAATAATTAGTAATTAAAAATAAGTAGCTCATTCCTCATGTTATTTGAAGACATCTGCCTCTTTATAAGTTTGAATCCTATTATTTTATGGAATTAATAGCCGTTGTTTTGCTTTCTGTCACTGTTGTATTTATTCAGTATATTATTTCCGATTTTCACTCTACATTGAGAAAATTACTTGTATTATTGCCTCTACAAATCCTTTTTTTTAGCTAAATAAATAAAAAAATTATTTTACCTAATATAATTTGAAAATGTACCCTTCGAATATTTAATTTAAGATGCTTGTTTTGCCGGAAAGTTATAAAATGTACCCAGAAATTTTATGCGGAGGATTTATCTAAGGGAGTATTAAGCGATATATGAATTGCCTGATTAAATCACATCTTAAATGAAGCGAAAATATTATTTTCAATTTTTTTTCTTCCTTAGTAGAATGTAGATTTTGAAGGAAATATTTAATGGAGCTTTGCCTCTAAAATCATTCCCACATGCTTTACTTTTTGTTGCTGCTACTTAAAACTGCAATTAAACGCTTATTTGAGCAATTTTAGTTTCAAGGTTCCTATTAATAAAAGGAAGAAATAATAAAGTTCCCTAGAAGGAATATTTGTGCTCAATTTTGATCTATCAGTTTAAGTGTAAATGTTTTAATAACAATTGCTTAGTTCAATTGAAAGGCCAATTTTTAACACAACGAAACATACTATAGATTTTATATACGAATAAAACCACAGTTTCAAATTACTTTGCTGGAAAGCTTTTTTTAAAATTTGTTTTGTCATCTCTAAGGGCTGCTATAATACAGCACAGAAATCCGTAGCTTTTGAATTACGATTCGCACTGCGTCTGAGCACTGAATATCTCTCAGACCGATTTACGAAGTAATGGAGATTGCTGCCCTTTAAGTTAACCATCAAAATTCTCACATTGCATTGTATGTTAGTTTGGAAAGTTAGGTAATACTCCCAATTCCGTCTTCATCATCAAATAAATGCGTAAAATTACGACATGCGAAAATTTACATCACTTGCAACTCTGATGTAGCTCTCTTAAGTGGTTTTCTACCTGTGATGACTGCACTTATGCGGCGAAATGTTCTTACTGAGTAATGATGGTTGTTCCTTAAAATGATCTAACCATCAAAACTCTTAATGTCGTAATGCTTGGAAAATAGATACTTGTCCCAGTTTCGTGTTCATTATTTGCATATAATCAGCTTTATTAGAAGCCCTAGAGTATATCTTGAATAACGATTTAATAAAAGTGTGCTACACGTACATTTGAGATTAGACAAATGTATTCTCAATAGTAAAGCAACTGAGGAACAATACTAAAAGAATGACATTAAAAATAACAAAGTATGCAATTTATAAATATCCGGTCTAGATTTGATTCTTTTACAAAGTGAAGGATTGAAAAGGCTGAGTAATTTTTTTAAAAAATCAACGTTAATTGTTACCAAAAAAGATGAAATTAAATATTTGAAGCAGTTGTGAGACTTTAATGAAGAGTAACGATTAAAAAATAAATTTACTTTAAAATTCATAAGTCAGTTCATCATATTTTGCTATCAAACGAAAAAAATATATATATTTATTGAAAATATGTTTACTCTTCTTTTTGGAATTGAAAAATAAGTAAGAAAACAACATAAAAATAGGATTGAATTTTGACCTCAGATAAGTACATCCTTCGAAGCCATCAATCATTATTTCTAAAATTTCAGTTTATTGATCATAATATATGATTCATTTAATTGATAATTTTTATACTCAAACTATGTGATCGAATAATTATAAAATGCTTAAAGCTTTTTACAAGAAAGATGTTTTAAATGTACGATAAAATATTTTAATACTTTCAAAATAATAAATTCAAAATTTTCTTATTTACTTTTTTATATACACACATTTCTTTAAAAAAAAAATAAATGCAGTTCTTGGAAATGATGTTTATGGGGAATCACAAAAATATGTTTGGAAATTAATAATGAAGTGAGTTATTTTGAAAGTTGTCTTAAGTATATATTTATATGCTATGTTATTTAAAAAATATTTGGGTATAAAATTACTGTAACAGATAATGAATCATAAATTTAGATGCTGGGGCTGAAAACTGTACTGCCGCTCATTCCAGTTTACGACTTAAATTACGACATTCATTAGCTGTCCTGCCATCCTTGTCTCTCAAAATGACATCGGATTGCCTTCAATGAAGACAGCTGAGAAGATCTTGAAAGAGTTGTTATCCGTACCCAAGACCCAATCTAATTCATCATGGATGAGACATCATCATCATTATCATCAAATCATAACATGTTTAATTTGAATGAAAATTTTCTAAACTCAGTATTAGCCTCAAAGTAGCCGTTTATGAAAACTACATTTTATTCAAAATAAAGCATTAAAAATAAATTCATGTTGAAGACAAGCGTGAATTGTAACAAAAACAAAACCGAGACTAATTGGCAAATGCTTTGATAACTAAAACATTAAATAATCTTTGTTTTTAAAAAAAAATTAGGTATAGGTATAGGTATATTAAATTTTTTAATACTTCAACTCATTCTCTTTGTTCTCAATAAACTGGTCATTTTATATAAGATTGACTAAAGTTTCGTCTGTAACTGTTTCAGTTATGATTGAATCTATGAAGCAATGAATTTATTTTAGTTCATCAATTCAGTTTTAAAAGTATAGGGAAAGAAACCCTCACTTAAAGGAAACATATGTATATACAAGATAATACTATCGAGAAGAAAAATTCAAATTACCAATCTATTCCCAAACCAGAAAATATGAGTTTCACCTTATGTTCACAGTAATCTGATCTAAAAATTTACATCTCCTTCAATAATTATTTATGGTATTTTTACTAAGAGATCTGGTATATAGTTCGTAGCAACAAAATATTATTGTTCACAATGATAAATCAGTTTCTTTCAAATCAATGTATTTTCTAATATGGAATGAAAGTAGATGAAGGTGTTTTTTTTACAAATAATACGTTTGTGTAAACAGCCACTAACGAAAAACATTGGAAATAAAAAACGTAGTTTCTAAAGAATTGAGTAAATATATACTTCAGCACACAATAGATTAAAATCAAATAAAAGCTGCAAACGAGATATTTGGTGAACGTTTGTTAAAAGAAATATTTTGTTCCTACAATCAGGTTTTTATAAATTATGTACACCAAATATGACAAAAATATCACTTATTTAATTTAATTTAGTCATATTCTCGACATTATTATGTTTCCATTGATGTATCACTTTTGTATGTCCGGAGATTAGAAGTTGGAATAAACTTCAGTTGGAAAATTATGTTGACCGGTTGCCACCCTTTACACTAATACCTCCCTGTCTATCTGAAAACCCGGCTGGGTGTGTAGGTGGACTTAAATGATCAAAAGACATAATTCCAATTCAAACTGATTTATTTATGCTTATCAGTATATAAGATCAGACACAACACAATTCTAATTAAGATAAATAAACATGAGTGAAGTAAAGAAGTGGGGTGTCAATAAAAGCGGATAATACAGAATTTTAACTGAATCTAGGACAGCTTAAACGTGCACAATTACAACTACGCCACACGATAATAATCTGATTTTCTTAATCAAAGTCACTGACCTTATATTTTACGGTTGCGGTTCCTTCGTGACGAACTTCAGACACTTAATTTGGCTGGATGAATTGGTGAAGACTCCACGCTCCGTAATAATGAATTTCACTATTTTAAATCCGCTTATCTTCGCGTACATCAACACGTATCAGGCACGATTCACTTGTCAACAACTACGTTTCGACTTCTTGATCTTTAACTTGACTTCTCACTTCCTCTTACTTATCTCCTACTTCACTTCTTCAACTCGCGAAAACCAAATTTATATAATATTTCTTATTTACATAAATCACGCCCGGTTCTCGGTGAAGATTGGTTGAAATAAATAAATTGCTTTAAAGGAAAAAAGAAGAAGTTGGTGAAAGATCGTATAGATCCGTCACAAAATATAAGCAAACAAATTAGGCAAATTAGGTTAGACTACCCCCCTTTTTAGATGAAAAAGCTAGAACAAGCTTTTTGATAAAAAAAATTATTTTAAATAAGAAATAATAACTATAAAAAAGGAAGGTATTACATATAAAACAGATTATTTCTGAGGTATACAATAATGCAGTATTTTCTCTTGGTGAAATGAGTGTATGTAAAAGTTTTGAATTCAGGCATTTTATATCAATGATTTCATAATTTCAGTTCTCATCCTTCATATAATTTTCATACAAATAACATATTTCAATATTATGGGGAAAAATTTTAAAAAAATAAGATAAAATATTTGTATACCAGAAAAAAACTAATATATCTGTATGACAGAAAAAAACATTTTAACGGTTTTCTTCAATTTTCGTGTACAATTAATACGAGTACTCTCTAAAAATGGATCCTTTAAAAAATGTATGTATCAAACGTATGACTTTATCCCTTACGGTAAAACTCTGAAATAATCATTTAAATGCTCAAAGTCTAAATCGTTTGTTTTTCTGTAAAGATTTTCACATCCACCCATGTTTATTGCATTTGGACATCTTCTTTTCGAGTCGTCGCTTTTTTTTTGTAATAGAGTATATTTTTGTTATTTTTATTAACGTACCGCGACTACATACGACACCTTTTTTTTTTAAAAAAAATGGAGATTTGGGAATTCCTTGTTGTCTTTAGATTTGTTTAGTGCATTATATGAAAAATATGCTAAAATTAAGAAGAAAAAAAGAAAGTATTATTACTAAAATGTGAGAAACAATTAGTAAAAACTTACACAAAATAATATAAACGAGGCACATGCTGTACCAAAGATTTATAAACAAATTTTCAATTCTAATGTGTTGCTATGTTCTTAATATTTGAAATGGCCTTTGGAATGACAGATATTTTTAATTCTTACAAAACCTAGAACACTTTATCTTAGTAATTATATAAAATTTCTTAAATAAACAGCAATTATATTAACATAAGGATTGTAAATTCTGTAATAAAACAGTGTTTGATAAATCTGAAGGTTAAAACACTTCTACTGTTATACAAAACATGCACAAAAACTTCAGTTAATTAATTTCAAAACGTTTTTAGCAATTACTGGTACCGTTTGAACATTTTCAAAAGAACACATTTTAAGTAAAACGCGTTATAAAGTATACCTTGCTTAAAGTGTTGGCATCTTTTTTTTTACTAAAACACTTTTAGTTTTTGTCCTAGTGAATGGAAAATAATAAAATTGGCATTTTTATGAAGCTAATAGGTGGCCTATAAAATAAATCATAGAAAAACGTCAATTTTTGGCAAATCCACAATTTTAGGGTAGTCAAACACCTTAAGAATAAAAGATATAAGAGAAATTTATAATATCCATCAATATCTAGGAGCCCTAATTCTCAACATCTTTTGAGGTATTTTGAGACTTATTTTATAAGATTAGTAAAACAATTGCAATTCTTTACCCCAAACTTATTTTTTTAGACTATAATATGTCGTATGACAATTTTTCTCAACAAACAAAATAATATGCTAAGCATGCTTCATCTTAAATCAACAGAACAGCATTGCTAATGAATTCAGCCAACATATTGCTATTTTTTTATAAACTTTATTTTTTTTCGACATGTATAAAACATATTTAAAAAAAAACCCTAAGGAGATTCATACAACATTCAAAAAGTTTAATGCATTTAGTACATTTGCGAACTGACGTGTTTCTTGATTCTCAAAAGGCACGCAAGCATTAAATTGCAGTTCCAAGAAGGATAATTGAGAATTAAGGAGTGAGTAAATAAAGTTAAAGGAAAAAACAAACAAAGACCAATATTTTTTCAAGTGCTGTTTTTCTTAAATTTCTTCATCGGTACTTCATTCAAGAGATACCTTAACCGCGGTTTCCCAGTTCATCGTATGAGCTACATTTATTTCTTTGTTTGATTTGGGCGTATTTTTAATTATTATGCTAATATTATTTAGTGTTAGTGTTTTGAAAAGGTCATGCATTTTTTTACTAAGGTATTGAAATGTTTTTCATTATGCATTTTCTTTGTAGTGAAGACCAGAACTTTGATTTCATAAAGAAAGGAGTTAAGATCCTTAAAATTTATGTTCTAATGCTTGCAATGCTTTCACATTCAGATTAGCGACTTTTGAAATTACAAATAACTTAAACAACAAAAGCACTTTTTTTGTGAAAAGAATGAACTAAATTTAATTAAAAAATATATAGCTTACAGTGTACTTTTCTTAGTGAATAAAATATATATATATATTACTTATATATCAAATCATTGATAAACTTATGACATGTATTAAATCTTCAAAACTGCATTTTAAACATTTTTAAGCTAATATTATCTGAAAATGGGTACAGAAAAAATATAACTGAACATTACGCGCTTTTAAAACTCGAAAGATGATATAAATAGTTCCTTGTTTTTTTATTA
>BMAO01000652.1:0-28574 GCA_019973975.1 Trichonephila clavata | reverse complement strand
AACTCCAACAGATCGAGGCAGGGAACTGGGAACTCTACCACTTTTGTTAAGCAAGATATTCCACTTTTTACCTGCAGCTGCTTCACCAAACAGGGAGACTCTATTAATTTGCATTTTACTGTAAATGATTCTTTTGATGTTACGCAGAGGCAACGGAGAATCAGATTGGGGCATGAGAGATCCCTCTTTTGCAAGTCTATCTGCATTCTCATTTCCAGAAATGTTACAGTGGCTGGGAATCCACTGGAGGGCAATGCTTTTTCTAGACTTCCCAAGTTCAGCTAATTTCCTTCTTCAGGAATTCACTAGAGCGTTTTCATTATATCTTGAGTTTATTAGAGACAAAATGGCAGCTTGAGAATCGATAAAGAATACAATATTAGGTTCAGATATTATGCTTCCAATTTATCAATCGCAAATGAAATTGCTGCTATCTCACCATCAAATTGTCACAATACTTTCCAACAGGCATAACTAATAATGAAAGCCTGAAAAGGCTCCACCACCAGCATTTTAATAGCAGCTTCTGCTGAACCATCTGTGTATACATGGAACCATTTGTCAAGAGGATATCTGTAATGTATAGTAGCAGGGCAGCACTTTTTAAGTCACTTTGCATAGAAAATTGTTTACCAACACTCCAAACAAGATCCAGGCATCTCCTCAAAGACATCTGGCACATAATAGGGAATCAACGAATTGTGAAAATGTCCAATATACCGGTTGGTTAAAATTAATGTTATACTATTCAGAGGCCTGTAGAACCTGTTCTACTTAACGGATTTTGATGAAACTTTGAATGTGTGCTACATGGACAATGGAGAAAATATTTCTGAAAAATAGTACAAATTTTGGCAACCAGGTGGCTTTTATTAAATATTCCTTACGTAAATCCGTAAAACCTCTATATAAACTTGATGATGATTCTCAGCCAGAGAATCATTCAACGTGTGTTTGTCGTCGTTAATCATTCTCTTACAAAAACAAAAAAACAGAGATCGATATTTACTGGTAAAATTGTTTTATCAGAACGGCAGCAGCCACTTCGTTCCTCAGGAAGAATATCGTCGTTTAAAAGATCAGGGAACAGGCCCCATATCAAGGATTCTTGTGAGGAAGATGATCATAACTGGAAATTTGAGTGTGCAGCCCGGAAGAGGACAGAAACCATTTCTGTCTGAAAGTGTCGATAAAGTCGCTATTGATGTGTTTGAAAGGGCCTCCAGTTCCATCTCTTCCTCATCAATTGGTCGATAAGTGTCAAGTGAAAAGCAGATAGTGTGATCGACAGTACGAAAAATTCTGTGATATGGTATCCGTATAAGATTCACGGGATGTAAACGCTGAAACCTCAAGGTCGCATGAAACGCGTGATCATCTCCAACTCGGCGTGTGTGTGGTGGTGTGTGTGGTGTGGTGTGTGACGCTTATCGACCACTTGCTGAAGAGTAGATGGAATTTGATGCTCTTTCAATCACAGCAGGAGCGAATTTATCGACACTTGCAGTCCAAAAGGGTTTCTGCCCTCTTCCGGGCTGCACACTCAAATCTGTCCTCCATGATCATCATCAAACCAATCCTTGGTATGAAGCCTCTTCGCAGATCCTTTAAACGACGATATTCTCGTAGAGCAAATGAAGGGTAGCTGCCGTTCTGATAAAACATTTTTAGCAGTAAGTATGGATCTGGGTTTTTTTTTGTGCAAGGGCATGATTAACGCTGATAAACGCACGCTGAATGATTCCCTGGCTATGACTGCAAGTTTATATAGAAGTTTTACGGATTTGAGTAAGGAATATTCGATTAAACGCACCTTGTGATCAAAATTTGTACTATTTATTATTTCAAAAATATTTTCCCCCTAGTCCATACAGCTTATATTCCAAGTTTCATCAAAATTCCATGCGTAGAACAAGTTCTGAAGACCTCTGAATAGTGTAACCTTAATGAGAACCACCCGGTATATAGTTAAAGGTTGAATGAACACAATAAGAAAATTAAGGAATAATAATCAAATAGGTAAAATTTTCACAGGTGATTTTGCAATTCATATATCAGAAGAATCTCAGATACTTACTTAAATTATAAAAGCTTTTTTCTATTGCTTTCCTTTTTTCATCTGCTTAAGTAATGCATGCTGAATAAACTGCTTTCTGTGCGTGTAATAATTGAAACAAAAATAATATCGTTGAAAATATGCAATTTAATTAAAACTATTTATTTAATTCGTAATTAATCTTATAAAAAATGAAGTTTATCAGAATACATCAAAAATTTTCCTACTTAATTAGGTTAATTTCGTCAATTGTGTATTATATCTAATGCGAATTTCAAATATCATTTGCTTTATTTTATCTTCACTGTTAAAATCCGAAGGTAAACAAACGTATCTATGTATGTATCTATCTATCTAATATCTATCTATGTGAGTCTATCTTCTCACGAACCGCACCACGCAGAAACTCGCAGAAGGTACCAAAAGATCGGGAATTTTCCGGGAAAGCCGTATTGCCCATTTATATTCCGATATTGCAATTAGTTAAAAATATATTAATCAAAAACCTTAAAACGCCTAATTGTTTTACTCCTGCGGGTTGTTTACTTGGCAGAACTTCCATTCCGTTTCGGTCGAGCTGTGATCCGAGGTTTTCCACTATCTTAAAATTGCCATCCAATTTTCGGTGTTCAAATCAGACAAAAAATAATTACAGAATCGGAAAGATAATTTATTTCGCCACGATACGGTATATATATATATATATATATATATATTGTGCAAAATAACGATATTTTCTATTTTTTACGACTTTTTTAAAAAATGGTTGAAACTGATGCGTTTTTATGAAAATTATTTCTAAATCGTTGCGTATGAATTTGTTTTCGTGTTATTAAAACGATATTCTACACTAAATAACTTCAAGCCTTTCTCTTTTAGATCCAGTCATTTAAAAAATAACATTATCAAAACCTTTTTTTTAGATAATTTTTTACTAAACACTAAATAACTTCGTCATTTATGAAGGTAATTGTACAAAACTTTTTTTCCGTGTGTAAAGCAATATTATCCGTAATCTATACGAAGATTGCAAAATTTGCTTTAAAATTACGGATTAAAAAAAATTGTGATTTTCGTAAACTACTGTTTTTCTGAGAAATAACTTGAACAGTATTTTTTGTACATTTTTTATTTCAAAGTACTTTACTTTTGCAATTAATTTGTAAAGTTTGAAAGCATTAACTTAAAAATTATGTCCTGAAAATAAAAAAAAATTAATTTAAAATAGGCGATTTTACATTTAGCCAAACATTGGCGTCGAAAATTAGATTTGCGCCAAGTGAGAGAATATTAACGTCGCACTAATTAGCAACACGAGGGCTTTTGGCGACGGTCCGCGTAATTTTGAACCATGGTCAAGAGACGCGGACGACACCTGACCTCTCCTAACTACCACACCAACGGGAGGACGTTTGAGCTCTCGACAGATTTAACGTGCATCGCTCCGGGTCTTTAGTGGTACTAGGATCGAACTCATGATATGCTAGCCATGATCCGATGCCTAGACCACTCGGCCACCGCGGCCGTTAGTTTTGCGCCAAAGACCTTTGACCTGTTTCACCGTCAACCACATCTAACTCAAGGAATACACTAAAAAGTTCTGCCTTAAACAGGGGGAAATCAGTAACTTTGGCGAGTAAAGAAAAATGCGTGTGAAAAAGTTATTTTTCCTTCAATTTTCGTCAAGTTTTCTTTATATAATTTTCAAAATTAAATAATTATATATGTCAGTTTAAGATGAAAAAATGCATTCATTGCATTTCTGAGATTCATTCAAAATATTTATCAGAATCAAAATTTTGTTCTCCTTCATAAAACTTATAGTTTACTCTAAAATAATGTATATTTCTTTTTTTGACATATAATTTCATAATAAAAACGAAAAATTTGCCCATTTCGAATTTTTTTTGTTGGAAATAGTCAGTTAAATAAGCATAATTTCCTTAGAAAAAAAAGCTATGTTCATATATTTATATTCTTTATTATTAAATGCGTTTTATTAAAATATCAAAAATCAATAAATTTTTTGCAATACATTTAAATGTAATCGTGAATCGAAATTTTTCAATCGTAATGTGAATATCCCCTCTTCAATAAAAAATTACTTTCAATTTTTACCTTCTATTTATCATTAACGCCTATTTTCACTTTCTGCTACGTGTCTTCGTAGCCCAGTTGGTAGCACGCCCGAATCATAGTATATTGCGGAATGAAGGAGTGATATCGTGTAGCTAAGAGTTCGAATCCAGGGATCTCGATTTTTTCATTTCTGCTTATTTTTCCCACGTAAATTAATTTTACTGATAAATACTTATTTTAACATGCTCCTCTGTTATTTTAATGCAGTTTTCATATTTTTTTTGCCTTCAAAAAGGTTTTTTTTTCCTGATTTTTAATCATTCAAAGTAATCTCCATCTTCTTCAACAATTCCTAACAAGGAACTTTCATTTCTCTTTATTTTTCCCACGTAAATTTTCAGTGGTGCCATTATTTAAGCAAACGGAATGTCACAATTAATTCCTAAATGAACATTTTTAATCAATTTTAATGTAAAGTAATTAATAAGTTATAGTTTAATATTTTAAAAATATCGATGGATTTAAAAGAAAATTATTTTTAAAAAGTTCATTGATCATTTAGAATCAGTGATTAAAAATAACTTCCGAAAACTGTCTTTTTTTTAAGAAGTATTTTTTTTTTTTTTAACAAAACAAAATTTTTTTGCATATTTTATGATTTTTCTAAAATTAATCAATATCGTAACTTTTAAATAAAAATGATTTTTAAAACTTTTAGAATCAGTGATTTTAAAAAGAATGCCAAAAACTTTTTTGAACAAATTTTAATAAAACACTCAAAATACTTAAATCAATCATTTAATAATTTCTTCTTTTACAAATAGGTCCGAACTTTTGAAAATATATTTTAAATAAAGATTTATTTCATAACATTGAAAAAGGTATATCCTTTAAGGGGGCATAGTACCTTTACACCTTCAAAAAATCGGTTTTTCAAAAATATTTTTAAAAGTTAATACAGACTATTAGGAGCATTGTAAAACAAACCGCATCAAAATCGGACGAAAATTACGGCAATAGCAATTAAAAACGTCAAACGTCACCAGCAGATTGTCCATTTAAACCGAATGTAAACTAACCGTATTCGTAAGTTTCGGTTTTCAGACGCTGGCGTTATTGAAATTATTTTCTCCCCAGTTGTTCCTAATTTTTAATTTGATCTATTTTTAATTAGAGAAGGAAGCTTGCAACTCAACACAACCCTAGTTCGAACAAATGTTTGTTTACATTTGTATTTCATACTGTTTACGTCTGCTTTAGAGTTCTATCTCGCAATTCTTAGAAAAGTTTTTAAAATTTTTGTTCATTTTAGTTTTTTTGCCTCATATTAATTTGCAAAAAAATGTCTAGCAATGCACAACGTAGAGGCAGTGACTATCGCCGTAAGAGAAAACGTTTTCATAATAACCAGTACACTCGCAAAGTATCAGATAAGCTTGATGTTGATTGCATATCTGCTTCAGCTAAGAAACTGTGCAAAGAAAGTGATCTTGATAAGGAAGTAAGAAATTTCAATCAATCTAATGGATATAGATTGATAAACATTGATATTTTATTATCTGAACTATCCCAATATGTAACATGTCCTAACTGCAATACTAAAGCAGTTCTAAAAGAAAAGATTTTGTATGGATTGGTATCTGAATTTTATGTTGAATGCCACTCATGCAGTACACTGTCCACTTTCAAAAGTTCACCAGTTATTGCTTCAGGTAAGGACTATGAAGTAAATACACGAATAACCTATGCAATGCGCACAGTAGGGCAAGGTTTTTGTGGTATAAAACATTTTTGCACCGCAATGGATTTGCCACCACCAGTGTCACAAAAGGCATATGAAAAGATCCTGCGGAAAATTAATGTGGCCACTTGTGAAGTAGCAGACGACTCCATGAAGAATGATGCGAAAGAAGAAATATTAGCTTCTGGAAGCAACGAAATCTGCGTCAGTGGTGATGGTACGTGGAAAACACGCGGACACACTTCACGTATTGGTGTGTGTAGTGTCATTGGAGATATTACTGGAAAAGTGCTTGATATTGCCATTCTTTCTTCATATTGTAAAGGATGTGAAAAATGGCGAGGTCCAAAATCTGGACGTTCATATGAGGAGTGGAAACTAAAACATCAACCACACTGTATAAAGAACCATATTGGTTCTTCCAGTAAAATGGAAGTAGACGGGATGAAACAGATCTTTCAACGATCAGTTCCACAACGAAATGCCAAATATATCAAGTATATCGGTGATAGGGATACAAAAACCTTCCCAGTGCTTCAAAGGACAGTACCATATACTGTCGAAAAAGTTGAATGTGTGGGTCATGTACAAAATCGTATGGGTGCTAGGCTGCGAAAATTAAAAACAATGAGTCGTGGCCAAAAATTATCAGATGGTAAGAGTATCAGCGGTAAAAATCAACTGACTGATAAGTTATTGACACAATTACCACCTATTATGGCAATGCTATTAGACAGAATCGCTGCTCTGCTGAAGATATGCGTCAGGCTATATGGGCAATTTATTGTCATTATAGGTCCACTGATGATGAACCTATGCATCACTTCTGCCCAGTCGGTGATACTTCGTGGAGCAAATATCAAAAGGCAGTTGCTACAAACAGTGTTTCTTTATTTAAGCATAAAAATACTGTGCCAATTGCCATAATGGATAAAATAAAGCCTATAATAGCAGAACTATCTGCACCAAAATTGCTCAAAAAGTATCTGAGAGGTAAAACGCAAAATGCTAATGAGTCATTCAACTCGACTATTTGGAAGTATTGCCCCAAAACTTCTGGATCGTCTAAAAATATTGTTGACATAGCTGTAAATGAGGCAATAGTAATGTTTAACGAGGGAATGACAGGTGTATAAAAATAATGGAAGCTCTTGGCATTTTGCTGTTACTTCTGCCTTTCGGGCCAATTATGCACGCATAAGAAATGCGGAAATTAAATCAAAATCATATACGTTAGAGGCCCGTAGGGCTAGCAGAATGAGAAGAAAAGCCACAAATGAGCATTTTGCAGAACTAGAAGGTCCTACATATGAAGCAGGATCATTTTAGGTATTATGTATAAAGTTTTATTCGAATTATTGAAAAGTCAATCTTTAAACTTGATTTTCTCAGTTTCAGTTTTTTACACTTTCCCGCAAGATTGTAAAAAAAGTTTTTAATCTAGAGCTACAAAAATTGGCATACATATTCTAATCATAGATCTTTATTCTGTATGCCACTATTATGGAAAATGGATCAATACATTTTTATTTGCAACGGTATAAAAATTAAAATTTTAAAAAAAATCATTTTTTACACATTTTTTAATTAAAAAAAATATTAAAATATAAAATATCCTTCAATTCAGTGGTATACAGAATGAAGGTTACATTTAGCTACAGTTTAATGCAATAATTGAGATTCTAAAGTGTATAATTAAAAAAATTATCTTGCGGGAACATGAGGTAAGTGATTTTTTTTTTAATTTGGTATACATATTTATCATCTCTTTAAAAATATTGTATTTATTTAAGAACAAAATTTGTCTAGTTTTCTTAAAGTTTATACATTGTTATAGATAATATAAAAAATTCAGATTAAAATAAGCAAAATTTGTTAACTTATGATGAATCGTAACATGTATATGGTAACGAACAATTTTTTTTCTCGCAAGGTACTATGCCCCCTTAAAATTCTTTTCTGGCAAATCTCTCTACATATTTTACTTTGTTTTGAAGTTTAAAAAAAAATATTCCTATAAATAATGAACATTCTAATTTAATTATGAAATTGTTTGTGTGCAATCATTTCAACTAAGTATGTGCATTTATCGTATTTGTTTTGCAATTATTCCACGACATGGAAATTAATATTCTAATTTCACTTGTTTGCTGTTAATAAAATTTGTAATAATTATTAAAAAAGATAGAAAAAGAAAATTGAAGTATGTTTTTAAATATTACCAAAAAAGGGCAGTTTGTATAATAATATATTATTTTTCCTAAGAACAAAAAGAGATATATTCAATATTAAAATCGTAACAATTACATAATTAAATATTAAAAATCAAAGCACTCTTTTGAACATAAAAGTTTGGCTCTCATAATGTATTTGAAATTTATTCTTGACTGGAATGTTATTAGTTAAAAACCATTAACATTTAAACAATATATGTTTTAATCCAGTGCAAATAATTCTGGATTTATTAGAAGTCTGATGAAAATGGGATTCAGTTTTAATTTAACCACATTTTTTAAACATTAAAGTTATAAGCTTATTCACTATACTAATGTAATTTTTAATTTAATTTGTACTGATTACTTTTCAAATGTTAGGAGATTTAACTAAAATAAGTTTTTCACACACAAAACCACTTATAACTGCACAAAGTTTACAACATTATTGGTTTTATCAGATCGTAAGTGAATAGTGAAATTAATTTAGTACTAGTATTGGCTAACATGTTTTTGAAGTGAATGAAATTTGGTATAATATTCGCTTCAAAAGTTTGCGATTTGCATCATAACAACGTATGAGATTTAAGATCTGATTTCAAAATAGTAAGTTACCGAGAAGTAAGCTTCCTTATTGTACATTCCAATGGTAGTACATACGCAGTGATCAAATATTAAAATAAATACTGCTTTGAAGGGGAAAGTCTAGTTATTTTCCTTCGGGGTGTTATTTCGCTAGTAACACGAGTTCTAAAATGTCTGAAATATTTTTACATCTGATGTCTGAAAAAAGTGCATAGGAAAATTTAGTTTCCCCTCTTAATTCACGCATAAACATGCATACATATAGTTAGACCGATACAAGTAAATTTTATATTAGAAGTTCATATATAATACAGTTTACATAAAAGTCAAGTTTTTATTATTGATTTGTTTATTTGCATTTTGTTGCATTGTTCTCTAAAATATTCAGGTTTAACTTTATGCTCAAAATCACAAATATGAACAAATGTGTATGTCTTTCGGGAAACGGATATCGGAGGATAACACCTTTCAAAATTACTGCTATTTATAAAAAATAATTGATATATGTTAAATAAAACAGTGACACAGTTTTATTATCGATTTATTTTTTTGCCAATTCCATATTATCTCTAGCAGCACAGATATTTTAAATATTAGTTTAAATAATAATTAAATAGTAGTTAAAGAGACAAATATGCCCTATCATACTTTCCTAGGGGGGGGGTGATTGATAAATAAGATCTCCAATAGTATAAAATATGTTCTAAAAAATGTAAAATAATAACAGAGGTATTAGAATGAGGGTAATTTATTACTCTTACATGCTCCAAAATCATTTTTCAACATAGTCACCACTGACAGCTATCCATTATTTTAATCATTCTATTCATTTCTGCATTCCGTTAATGTAGAAAGATTCTGGTTGGCTGCGTATTCATTTGCACACGGCTGCCTGAATTTCAGCATTTGTTGAAAAGCGTTTACCTTTCAACGACTCATTCAATTTAGTGAACAGTCATTAGTCCGGCAGGCAATAAGGAGGTTATGGAACCACTGTGAATTTTAGTGTCCTGTGTGCCACGACGCCCTGTGTGTTTGTGCACTGCAATATGGCCTTCCATTGTCGTGATGCAAAAGCAAGGTTTTTTCTTTCCAGTCTGATTCTGCGGATTCGTTACTTGATTGGTCTTAAAGCCGCACAGTACCTATCGGAATTCCTCGTCAATCCTTTAATCAGAAATCCCTTGTACAGCATACTAATTGCATCCCAAAAGATGGTGTAATGACTTTTGTTGCTGACATTAAAATTTTGAATTTCTTGACACTCAGAGAAACAGAATGATGAAATTCTATGGATTGCCTCTTGTTTCCTGGATCATAATGATGAATCAAGGATACCAAATTTCAGGCAGCCGCAAGCAAAATGATAAGCAGTCAACCAGAATCTTTCCTCATGGACGGAATTTAAAAATGGATAGAACGATTGAACAAATGTGTATCTGTTAGTGCTGACTATGTTGAGAAATGAGTTTACAATATGTAAGAGTAATAAATTATATTTATTTTGATACCGCCGTTATTATTTTACCTTGTCGGAAACTTATTTTTTACTATTGGGGACCTTACTTATCAATCACTCATCTTATAGTTTTTTTCCCTTTAAATCAGGAATGAGATTGATCGATAAAATTCTCATCACAGTCTCATGTTTACGTCAGCTAGCTTGTACATATATTTACTCTTGTCCATCTCTATGAAAGAAAAATTTTAATCACTAATACTTCTCCCTACATGGAAATTTTTCAGTTGACAAATATTTGCAAAAGTCAATGTCATAGTATTAAACATTTTCTTCATACTGTGATCTAACTTCAAGTCAATACGACTTGAAAGCAAGACAAGCCTTGCTCATCAGGTGTATCAATATCAGCAGTAATGGGACAAGAGAGCAAATCGAATTCATACTCAATTTTCTTAAATTCATGAAACCTTCTTGTGAAATCGTATTCGAAACCTGCACAGGATCTCTCAATAAAAACTATTCTACATATTTTGTTTTGCTTATATTGAACATCAAAAATATAAATCTTTGATCGCACACGGGTAAGAATTTTTGATTCAAAGCAGGTTTTCTGTGTCTTAGCAGATCTCTATTTGCCTACCCCTTCTATAAATCAATTTTTTAAGTTACCTATTGCACATAATATTTTAACAGAAATTTGAAAATTATTTTGTGCAAAACTAAGAGCAAGTAAGTTATGCCTCGATTATTTAAAATTTAATTTTTTTTATATAAGTGGAGAACACTTATTCGGAAAAATATGTAGTTTGAAAATGTGAAAACTATCTTCATTATAAAAAAAATAATCAAAATTTTAATAAATTTACATAATTCAATTACTTTCACTTCCAAAAATGAATTCTGAATCCAATATCACAAATAATTCCAAATAACGTTTCTTAAGTCACTTATCTACTGATGAAAAAAAATTAAATTGAAATGAAATAGTTGGTATATATTATATAATATACTACATATAACATAACAATATACATATTATTTGGAGATAATATTAACATATATTACTTAGAAGTAATATACATGTATAGTATTTGGAAATATATTAATGCATGTATATTATCACGAATGTTTTCAATTTTTCTTTTATTTTCTTAAGATATTTTACATTTAAAATTACATAATTATTTTTACCAATACTAAATTTGAAGTAATAACATATAATCTCCATGTGCAAAATTTTTTGTCTCCCTTCTCAGAAACAAATATACATACATATGTACAAAAGAGTTGTTATGTATGTTTTTGTCCTAATAATGAAAAGAAAAAAAAACAAATATTAAGACGGAAATTGTTTTTATTGTATTTTTTTTTCAAAATATTATCCATGAAGGTCAATGCACGTTTGCATGCATTTAAAAAAAAATTCGGAGCACTTTTCCATTTCGATTTAAGTAGCTCTCAAACATGCTGTTTGGACGCATGAAATGCTTCCTCGAGTGTCGAAAATCGTTGTCCACGTTATTTATTTTTGATTTATGGCAATAAAAAAAGCCATTTCTTTCCAAGTTGGATGATAACCTATCATTTTAACTTTTTAGCCTTTCATAAATTACTTTGTTTTACCTAGACATGTGAGGACTTGCATTATAATGCAAAGTATTCACCTTTTTTTCTAATGTTTTTTTTTTCAAATTTATCCGATAATATTTGGCAAACAATGGCCGTGTATCATTCAGAATGACCCTTCTGCGTTTTTCTAACACAACGGTTGCCACGTGACTGGTAACGCTGAAGGAAAAGACAGCCATTTGTTTCGATAATCTTGTTGCTCGAACAACTTTTGTTCGATTAGATTCGTTTTGGAAAATACATACATTATATTGCTGTTTCATTTCTAGTTCATATGCATAGATCCATGATTCGTTATCTTTGTAGGTGTTATACATCCCTTTTGATGTACTTTGAACATATTTCGTCAACATTTCCTAGCACCAAACGACATTCACCTACTTTTGAGCGTTTGTCAGACTATGAGGAATTCAACTCAAACAAACTTTTTCTACACCAAATGTTCAAGAAAAATTTTATTGATATTTTAAAATATTAACTTCCAAAGATACTTCATTCTCACGCTTTGTAACATAACGTTCTTACTTTAACTGTTCACGCATAACATAGACAGTTTCTCGCACAACAACTCGTTTGGATGACTTGCACGGAATGTTTCCTAGATCGAACGTCGTCCATGATTAATTTCGTTATACAATTTTTACAGTGCTCAAGATGGAGCTTTATCTACATATATAAAGGAGAAAAGGGATTCAGTCACTAATCACGATATCTCCAGAACTATTAGACCTACATACTTGAAATTTCGTCTTCGTGTTACTTTCATAGATTAGAGATCCGCTAAGAAAATTTTTTGATAAATAGACCCCTAAGGAAGGTTGCGAGTAGTTAAGGGATATTATAGATAAACATTCTTCCTTTGAACTACAAGACGTAAACATTTGAAACTTGGTAAGCCCGTTCCTTATCCAGACGGTACAAATCTGCTACTTGCAAAAATAGAGACCTAAAGGGGTATTAATGGGTTAAAGGTATGTTACACATACAAAAAATGCTTTTTTTAAGCTATTAAACCTACAGACTTGACAAGAATGTCCCTTTCATATAGAAATCCGTTACAAATCTGATTTACGCAAACATCGAAACTCAAAAGGATATGCGAGGGCTTTATTGATGTTATAGCAAACAGTTACCGTTTTGAAATTATTAGATAAACAAGCTTGAAATCAGTAGGCATATTTCTTTCTTGACATAGAGATCCATTAGAAAAGAGGTTTGGGGAAAATGGACCCTCTCAAAGGGTGTTGTCAGGGGTTAAAATACGTTAGAGAAAATTATTCCCGTTTTAGAACTATTCACCATACAAACTTGAAATTTAGTAAGCATATTACTTTCAAAGAGTACAGGTTTGCTGCAAAAGCAGCTTTGAGAAAATCGACTCCCAACGAGAGTTTCTAGAGTAAAGAAGTGTTGCTCAAATATTCCTGTTTTGGAACTATTAGACCTATAGGATTGTTATCTGATAGGCATATTGATTCACGGAATCAGTTTCAACAAAGAATATGTGTTGCGAAAATCAACCCTAAGGGGAACTGCGAGGTGTTAAAGGGGCGTCATGGATAAAAATACCTGTTTTTCTACTCTCAGATCCACATACTTGAAATTTGGTAAGCATGTCTCTTTATTAGCTAAGAATGAATTTTTCGCTAATCGACACCTATGGGAGAGAGAGAAACTACTGGAGCCAATTTAAATAAAATAATTCCGTTTTTCGAACTAAAAAACCTACATTAATACATTTTAGTATGCAAGTTTTTTGTTCATGCTCTTGTTGAATTGAAATCCGCTAAGAAAGGGTCTTACGAAAATCACTTCTTAAAGGGGGTTTTAGGAGCTTATTGACAAGAAATATTCCATTTTTTAATGGTTAGCTTTTGACTTGAAATGTGGCAATGTATTTATCTTGTTGAGTAAATAGGTTCTGTGATAATCTAGTAAGCGGGAAAAACTAACGGAAATGTAACCAATAACTCAACTTAAAAAAAAAAAACATTTCTAGTAAAATGGGTTTAAAAGTTTTACACTTGCTTAAAGTAATGTCATCTGCTTTTACTAAAACACTTGCATTTTTGTTCTAGATAACGGAAAATTATGAATTTGGTATTTTATAAAGCTAATAAGAAAGCCTATAAAATAAAATCATAAAAAAAGTCAATTTTAGGCAAAATTCACAATTTTTGGGTAGTCGGATACCTTAAGCGACTTCGGATCATTTTATGGCAATTTGCAATCATTCATTCTGAACTTCCTAAACGGAGGAATGCTTGTTACCCCAGCAATGGGGTAAGAGTGAAAAAGAGAATCAGTACCTCCCCACCCCCTCCAACGCCTCCCTTTGGGTTATCCAGCTAGCTGTGGGAGACTATTTACTCTGTCGGTCTATTGAACTTCTTCAACTAGAAGTATTTCGTTTTTAAATGAGCCTACAACGCGACCGATCTGGTTAAATTTCCGGGAATTTTGGTTTATGCGGATAACGTAAGTACTCTTATATTTGAAACTATTTTTATTTCATATTTTTTCAGATACATATCTTTACTTTGAGTTATCTGATTGAATAGTAATTTGAAATATAGAATGAACCCTCAAACAATATGGGAGAGTATATTTTTAAGAAATCTCACAACTTTTCTTATTTGTTATTATTCTTCAGCAAGTTTTCCTGTGAAACACTTACATTAATATTTATTTGCATTTATGTAACAATAATATAGCAGTTCTATAAGCAATAAATGTGTTCTCGAAACAAAATGTCTTAAGTAAAATAATTAATATTTTTCAACGTATGTAATTGATGGACACTTCAGCAGCAAATAGATTTTCAAGTATTTACCTCTTAGTTGTAACATTAGAAAAATTATTGATTCAATTTCCACTTCAAACGCATGCGAGTCAAAATTAAAGGAACATTAATTTTAGTAATTATTTTTTTAAATGTAAATTCTTCTTTCGAGAATTTTTGCTTACACATTTTATAATTGTAATATTTTTTTTTCCATGTCGCTAACAATTTTTGTGAGCCTTTATGAAAAATATCAATTTCGGAATATATATGAATAAGTATTAATTGTTTGGGTTTATATGTATCCTTACATTACAAAATTAATATTTATTTTACTTAATAATAACTTATTGATGTGCATTGTTGTGGATCTTGATATTTGGAGGTTCAATCGTATTACGACATATCACGAGATATACAAGAAATCTACCACCTAGAGTGGTCACCCCCTACAGGGCTTTTTCCTCTATCTGGAATCCTACGCCACCTTGGTCATCTCTGCCAGCCTGATTCAATAGATATCCCTATGAGTTTTCTGCACATAATAATTTTATTGCAATAATCCCATTTCCTGCACCCCACACACATTTCACTTTTTTAAAGTATCTTAGATTTTTTTAAATCGCCATCTCTCCAGGACGGATTTCTCGAATCGTAGGTTCTCCTCGTCGAGCTACATATTTTGTTCAGATTGTTCTATGGTAGTGGTATAATTTATATTTCCAACAAACCCACATATACATCTATACATAGCATGCACAAAATATAGAATAGATTTACATAATTTTAATCGAAGAAAAATGTTCTACTTATGCAACTAACGCAGAAAAAATACTTTCCATTAATTTTATTAATATAACACTAGAAATTAATAATCATTATAATCACTAAAATTAACATTAATAAAAATACTGAAAAAATGGACTCAATACATTATATTTTGCATTACATTTCTCAGTCAAATAAAATTCTGTCTTTTAGCTTTTTTAAGAAATGTCATTTCGAAATATTTTTCATAACATATAAATATACACAAATGTAATCTCATTTGAAAATATATTTATAATGCTAAAATAATTTACTAAATTTATCTCTTTTTACATCAAAAAAGAGAGAAAAAAAACCTCCAAACAACTCAACTATTACTGATCTAATTCACAAACTTTAAATATTTCGAAAGAATTTTTATGAAATGGCTTGTCGATACTCCAATCAGCAATTACAGAATTACTTTTAAAAATATAATTACCAAATAATATTACTTAATTTCTCTGGATGCATAAAAAAAGAGAGAGAAAAAAATCTAAAACCACATCTGTTATATTGACTTAACATGATGATTCAGAAAAATGGAATCAAAATTTACAATAAACAAGACAAATAAGCCACAATATTTTTTTTAAATTCTGGGAAGAATAATGAAGGTTGTGCAATTCCTCGTTGCGGAAATGGGAACTCCCTGATGAAAAAAATTTCGCGTCAACAATATTATTTCGGTTTAATCTAAAAATAAAATTTTTCATTCTATATATCTTAGCTATATATATATATATATATATATATATATTATAAAATATTTTTCAAATTCGGTCCAAATGCCGGCCCGGGCATGAGTCCGGTTTGTCAGGCCCTAGAGCCGCCCCTGCCTCCACTTACAGTTATCACGCTACCCTAGGGGGCACACACCACGGTTTCAGAAATGGTGTCATACAGTTCACATTTTTTTTGACTGTCTGTGTTGCCAAAGCTCATACGTGGTCATAAAGCTCAATAAGTAAAGATTATTAGTTATAGCAGGTTACCATATTTAGACTTTAAATATGGTACAGATCCAGAGCAACATTTGAGCAAATATTTTCTGGCAGAATGTATCGCAATTTTATAGGTGATGAGACTAAATATCGATCTGCATATATGAAATATTCAAGCCTGCTCGACATTGGATAAGATGCTGTAATTAATATTTTTAAGACTCAATATGTAATAGTTAGCGATTGACGTATCTTATGATTTTTAATTTTTATAATCCTTTTCTTACATGAACTTTACTTTATTACGACTTTTTTTAAATTTTTAGAAACCAGGCATTTTCTTCTTTTTTACATTTTACAAGAAATTATTTCAAATTAGTAAATTCATTTCTTTTTAAGAGAATAATGCTTTATTCTATATTTGAAGTATTAATTTCAGCTGTATTCAGAACTCGAAAGAAAATGGAGATTTGATATTGATATCACATTAGTTTTTTAATAATTCATTGTCATTTTTTTATAAAAAAGTTCTGTCAAAGAAATTAATTTTATTAATTGCCACTTTATTTGACTGTATTTTATAGAGTTATGAATATCATTAATACGAATACATACATATAACGTTTAATTTAGTTAATAAGATAATATTTTTAGAAGACTTAATTATTTTTATATCAAACAAAATTAAATTATATTTCAATCCACAGTTAATTACAATGATACGCAAAACAATTCAAAGTAGTTTACTGTTTGTTCAAACAATCTGAGATGTTTCAAAGACAAAAAAACAACAAAACTTTATTGTTTTATATTAATCCTTAGTCGAACAATTCAGCTATTATTAAAAACGAGACTCAAACAATTAAAACTACCCAATTAAAATATATTTGAGA
The DNA here is from genome assembly GCA_019973975.1 of Trichonephila clavata. NCBI lineage: Eukaryota > Metazoa > Arthropoda > Arachnida > Araneae > Nephilidae > Trichonephila > Trichonephila clavata. Next base: position 11,383 of record BMAO01000652.1, on the reverse strand, counting down.
AATGTCCTGATTTAGTTACTCGTGGGTCTTTTAAAAAAAAATGCCATGTATTAAATAGTAATTGAGTATAATTATTAGTCAATTTTTGTTTTATATGTTTTCATATCATCAACATCGCTTCTTTCTTTAAGAGTTTCAGTTCTAGACTGATTCATTTTATTATTTTTCAATTTTGACTTTTTAAAAGAAACTGCTCGAGTTTATAGAAACAATTATGACTAATTGCGGATTATTTAGTTTTTTTAAATACTTTTGCAATTTTTTAAAACTATTCTTATGGGACGTTTTCTGTATCAATTAATTTGTAATCTCTCTCTCGGTACAATATTATTGCAAACTAGTAAGTTTATTTTATGTACTTTTAATTAAACATTTATTTATGCAATCAACCTCTTCATTATTTTGATCTTTCCTGGAAAATTTAAGTTTTTAAAAATTAATAATAAAGACTATTTTACATTTTCTAATAATGTTTCTCAAAATATTTTAAGTATGTTATATTTCAGAATGTAATTCAATAGCTTCTAAGACATTAAAAATTATATTAAATTTTGACAAACCGCGATTTTGAAGTGTTTTCAGGAATTCCTTAACTCATTAAATATTGAAAGTAAAATAGTATGGTAGTGAGTAAGATAGAGTTATATTAATGTCACAAAGAAACGCATTACGAGGGCTATTAAAGTCTAACCTCTTAATTTTGAACTATTTCCAAGTGACCAGGAGAAAACCTGAGTTGGCATCCCCGTCTCCAAACTACCACATCTCACCTCAGGGAGAACGTTTGTGACTCAACAGATTTAAAGTGCAGCGGCCTCTCTACACGGCGGGTTTTCAGCGGCTCTAAGCTGGAACTCATGACACGCCAGCCACGAGTCTGTGACCTTAGACTACCGCTGTCAAACATGCAAGGTAAGTCAAACTTATTTATTTTAGTATCAATGCGTCTACACATTTTTAGCTATGATATTTATTATGTTTGGAGGAATATCAATGTTATGAAGAACTATATCACCGATAAGATAATTATTAAGAAATAGTAACTTTTAATGATCTTCTAATTGTTCGATAAATTCTTTAATAGATATTTTGCATAAAATTATATTTTCAGTTATATCAGCGATTCTCAACTCAACACGGGTTGCGTGACCATGATTTATTTAAACAAAAATTAATAGTTTACTGAAAGGAAATAAGTGAAAATACATTCTGACGTAATTAAATATAGTACATATGCTGCATGTTTATTGCAATATGTTCTTATTTAAAAATTAGAAAAGAAAAGGAACATAATACTCATTTTATTACTAAATGGTAACTCTAAATATCTATTACTGAAAAGGAATGTGTACAAAATTTAATATTTATTTTGATAATTTTTACGGCTTATAATTAAGGCCGTACCGTAACTTTTTAGCGCCAAAGTACATTTTTATTGCATTCAATACTTTGTTATTGTATGGGGTGGGCTGATGAAAATTATGATTGAAAATTTGGTCACAAGTATTAAAAGTCTTAGAAACACTAAGCAAATACATGCATTTTGAAAAAAAATGCTTGAAATCAAGAAACTCACTTTCAGAAAAAAAAACGAGTCTTTATTAAAATAGAATCAATCTGTGGGAATTTTACAGATTAAATAAAATTGTAATCATAATATATCTAAAAATATATGTTTAAAATTAAGTAATTAATTCGACGTAGCTACTCTGGTATTCTTACATTGTCCTACAAACTAACGATAAAACAGTTTTAAAGTTAAATGTTCAAACAGGATCTGACGAAAAGAATTATATTTACAGTTTTATAAGATATTTATCAATGCAAAAAACAAGCAAATTCCGAAAATTAGTATATTTCATCGTATTTCGATATTTTCAGAAATATTTTATTTTTATTTCAAAAATATTCTTGAAGCATATTTCGAGTACTCCCGTTCCTGAAAACCTGAATATATCAGAAAAAAACTTTTCCATAATAAATGTAAACATTCTAATTTTTTAGTCTGCAATTGAAGAGTTATATATTCATGTTATTAAATTGTACACAAAATTCAATAAACACACATTCTCTAAAATTCACCGTAAAAATTGAGCATACATAAATACTTCATAAGCTAGTTTCGAATATTTTTACAACGAGTATGAATACATATAACATGAGAGCGTATGGAAGCTTGCATTCATCAAGGGCTTGTTCCTAAAAGAGCTATATGTTTTATTCAACGTTTCTTCTTATTTTCCATCACAGAAAAATCTATCATTTTTCGTTTATGATCAAATAAAACGTGTTTTAGTATTTAATAAAAAAACTTTCTATCCCTTGCTTCAATCGATTTTATAAGCTACGACACAATCAATTATTGAAATTTTGAAGGTTATTCTAAAAGCGCTTCTTTTATTTAAAATATACACTCTTATTTATTTTTCTGTTAGTAAAAGTTTATCTGATTAAGTTGCAGGTAAGAAAATGAATACAAACCTATTTTATAAATTTTGTAATGCAAAATATGCGCAAAATTGAACAATATTCCTGCAATGACGAAAACGAAATTTGACTTTCAGAAAGTTGTTTTGAAACTTTTCATTGATGTTTCAAAATCCCACATATATCAACTCACGGAATGCGTAATTTTTTTATCTTATATTTTAAGCACACATTATTTAATATCTAATATAAATATTTTTATGCAACGCAAGCTATATTTAAATTCAGTATGAAATAAATTTTCAGCCTGAATAAATTTATTTTAATGTTATTTTATTAGGTATTCAAGAAGATGCAGACAACTCCTCTCTCGTTACTATTTTCACAAAATTGTCATGTGTGATTTAATCAGTGAACAGTTTTTCCGTTGGCTTTATTATTAAGTATAATTTAAATGCACAATCGAGAAAGATTTATTTGAAGATTTCATCAACGTAAGAAGTATAATAAATGGTTAGTAAACAAACATTGAATGTCTCTAAGAATTTACCCTCTGTGGGTGATTTTTCAGATGCATAGTAAAAATAGTTTATGTGCTGCGTCCACACGGTGGGTTGAAACACACCCTTCCTTCTACTATCTGTATTTCTTCACTCGCCCTAGGAATCTGTGTCAAGGGTGTTACCTTTATATTTCAGGTGGCAAGGGCCATTCAAAATGATAGATGCAGCTCACAACAACTCCAGTTTTTATGACGTTGGACTATAACCTTAATTTTATATTTTCCTCTTGTAAAATAATGTAGTTTTTAGTACTATGCGTAAATAATGCAAAACATATATTTTGTATCTTTTTTTTCTGGCAGTTGGATACATCTGAGGGATCCCGCGTGCAAAGGAAGTGACTCTAATTTATACAATAATCAATGTAGCTGAAATACATTCCCAAAATATCCATATAAGAATCAAATTCACTCTCATCCGTCTAAAAAAAAATCGGCTGTGATTCGGCTTCTTTGTGGGTACGGTCACTATACGTACAATGTCACTTGCACCCTTGAAAATATTGTGTGGTCTTGTCTTGGACATCGCCCTGTGAACCTTCAACAGCAAGATGAACCCCTCTCCGTCCAGAAAGCAGATGTAACTCGAAATTAAGACGCCAACCGCTGTCACCCCCGATGCCCCGAAAGTAGGAGAAATGGTGTTAAAAATTCACCGAAGACGGAAGCCAAAAATTCACAAATCAACAGAAGTTGGACTCTAATAATCTAATTACTACGTTAATAACTTCAATGTAAAATTGCAAAAAATAGTTATGACGTAATTAAACTTCACATTTACACTAACCAATATCACGCTACTTTCAGACGTTACAGTATCTTAAAATGTAAACGGTGGTGAAACAGTAATAACTAACCATTATATTTTAATGTTTTTTTTTGGTATACTTAATTTTCTTAATTCATTTTTAAAATTTATTTTAATGTCAAATCTAGCCATAAAATGTTTAAATGATCTTCAATCGTAAGTATCGGGTGATGCAATTGAGAGATTTCGCACATTTATGAATGGAACTTTTTGAAGCTTGCCTATCGGAGGTTAAACAAGAGTTTATTTATACTGCATCGCCGCGTTTTTCAAACTGTAGGGCAGCTAAGGGTTATGATAACTCTACGAAGGGGGCGCGAGCATATTGGAAAGTCGAAAACAAAAGATTAATTTAAAATAATTTTCAATTTACTGTAAATAAACAAACAAAATACGTCCTGACATAATAAAAAAACATTTGCAATGATATAATACACTTATAAATGTATCAGTCGGTACAATGTATTTTATGATTAATTTAACAATACTAAGTTAAGAATAAGTGTGATAATTACTAGTGACCTTATGGGTTTGTATTAACACTTATCTTAATAATTTGCACGGTTTATAATTAATCCCTTACCTGCCTACTAAAAGTTACGCAATTCACTCCTCAATGCCACCGTTTTCCAAGTAGGCGCGCATATGTGATGCATTGGAGTGGGTAGGGGAGGAATAAATACGCAGAAATAAGTATATCCTTCACAAGCACAGTCAAGATCCTTTTGCTGCATTCGAAAGCCTTCGGAATAATTTTATGGATATCAGTGTACAGTAAAGATCGTACTTTAGAAAGATGTATATATACGTCCAGAAAATTAATGATTTGGCTGACCGAGAAATTTGTATACGCCTGTGGCACTTAAGAGATTGAAGTCGTATTGTATGTTTAGTGTCAAAGTATACTACTATTGGATGCAATACATTTTTGTTGTACGGAGGGTGAAGGGGGGTAAATGAAAATTATGATTGAATTTTGGGTCGCGAATATTGAAAGTTTGAGAAGCACTGCTGTAGCATCGTAGACTGGTAGCGAGATAACGCACCCAGATGTTTGATAGGATAAGAAATGACTTCTGGACTACACAATCATCTAAAGTATTATCTAACAAAAATTAAATGAACTCCAGTAGAAGAGTCATTTTAGTTTCGATGAGTAACTGTGCCGCTATCGTCGGTTCGTTTCTTTCGCCGGTACTGCTTCTCCGACGCCTCTGTCTATTGTCCGTAGAGAGCTCGCCTCTTATGTCTCTTCAGTTCCACAAGATCAGGGATCAGAAACCTTCAGCGTTCCTCTCACTGTTCATCACGTCCAGGCTAACACGTGAATAAGTTTTCCATCCTGAGGGCTCTTGCCTCCATAATTACCTTTCGGTAGCTCCAGTCACGTCCGTCATTCATCTTCCTCACAGGATCCAGTCTCGTCAGTTGATTCCTTCCTTTCTTGAATCAACCTTTTTAAACTCCAGGGGTGGGTCGAATACACAGCCCTCGTCATCTCTCATTGGCAGGCTCCAACGTTTTGCACCCTGCACCGCAGTCTCAATAGCCCACCACTGGTGCAGGCCGAACAATGCATCTGGTCCCTCTCGAATATTTCACGTGACAAAGGCTTGTCCGACATCTGGTTTATGATTCACATCGCCACCATTTCCTCTTTGAAGTGACCTGCCGCCTTCCACCTAAGTGCCAGTCTTTTAAGACTGACAAGTACTGCCTATTGACGCACAATATAGCTATGCCCCGTCCTTTGTGTTCTCAGTCACACAGGCATCGACAGTCCAGATGCCAAACAAAGGACAATGACGCCAAAGTCACGTGCTCTGTCTCCAACCCACTAGCGAACCACCTGCTTTCCATACATGTCAGACATATCATGTATAGCGGAGGGGAGCCTTGTTGATGTGACATCGTCACTATAAGTTAAAAGTATCTTTAAGTAAAAGCGTCCAATGATAATTAAAAAGAGGTAAATGAAGGACAAACGTTGACTTTATGCATTATGTTAATAAAAATAGTTAATCCAATCATAATATAGCATAGCAATATTACCGCACGAACCAATTTTCACTTCTAATCATATCGGTTTATTAGACGATCGTTATTTAGCATCATGTTCAATTTAAAGGGAATACTTGTTTTCAAGATTCGAACTATAATTCACCAATCATGAAAGAAACTTAAGAGTTTGAATATTAAATTATATCAAAGAAAAAGATTTTGAATTATACTAAAGGTAAAATAAATTTTTTGTAAAAAAAGATATAGATCGCCTTGTTTCGAAGACACTTTCATATAATTTTCCTCTCACGTCCTTTTTAATTATACTTTTTTAAAAAGCTTAAATTTACATTTTGACTTATTAGTGCATTTCATATTTTAACTTAAATGTTGTTTCAAAGGTTTTACATAAGCTTTCATAGTAGTGAACTCGTGGCTAGTGCTGTGAAGTCATGGGTTACTACTGAAGTTTTACCGTTTAGATGGGATGATGCATGTCAAATCTACGAAAGAATAAAATTCTGCAATTAGTATGACATAAAATTCGGTAAAGGAGTAGCTGTTGTGTTGCTTTGTTACTTAAGTTTTAAAAAAAAACGAGATTCGTCACTAATAGTCCTCACATAGCTTTAAAGAGCAACATTAATAAATAAGTCAATTAAACTTTTCGAAAATACATGATTCATATCTATGAAAAACAAATTAATATCCAAGACTGAATATTCACTTTTTATCTTGCTCATGCCATACTCATAGTTTATATAAACACTAAAGATAGTTAATAAGAAAAATAGGATTTATAAAGATTATTTATAAAATAATATTATACGAGAAAGAAAACAAATCTAATGTTTTTAGTGTTGAAATGTTCTTTAAATTTATTCTTATTGATTAATTTACATCTTTATTGTAAGAGCACTGGCAAACCAAAACCATTGTGTTGAAACATGTAATAAATCATTAATCAGTAACAAATAATAAATTAAAGAAAAATGAAGTTATTCGGCTTACATCAGGTTATCTAAAAATTTTTGCATATTTACAAATCTGAAAGAAAAAGAAATTCATATCCTACAAGTTCTTAAAATGAATATATAAAGTAATATATTCGTGGTGTATCAGCAACTTATGGGATAAATTGCGAAAATTTAAATAAATTGTTAATTATTCATTTTATATTAGTTTTCAAGTGCTAAAAATCCAAGGAGTAAATTTGTATACACAAACAATAGTCGATTCGTGAGTATTAAAAAATCTAGTATCATTAATTTACATATAAATTTTAAATGGATCAGGATGTGTTATTACAAAACTAACTTTTTGTTTTCATTGCGAAAAGAAATTTGATACATATTGTACAGAAATATTCACGTAAAGCCGTGGATGATGAATATGCTCGCAAGAATGTCACCTTATTTTTCGATTGCTACAACTGCATGTAACTGACCAGATAGATGAAATTCAACGCGCTTATCCATCATAATTATAATCCATCATCCGTTGTCAAACGAAGGAACTGAACAAGACTCTAATATCTTACGAAGACGAAAGTATAACAGGACGTCAACAGCCGGTATCTCCCATAAGACACTAAACAGAAAGTCACCAACTTCTAAGGAAATGACAAGTTAGGAACTGTATATTTATGAGAATTTTTATATTTTTTCCTCCTAAAAAATGCCTTTGTGTGTGAAAAGATGTCAGATATTTGATTCTATTCATGTTCACTGACAAAATAATATGATTTCTTAAGAAAACATGAAAATAGAACACACAGAAAAATGGGATGTTTGTATGAAAAGGTAAAAGAAATTTTAGTTTTGCAGGAGGGAAAAGGAGTGAAAATGCATTGAATTTCTTGTTATACTAGCATGCCTTCAGCAAAATAACACATATTAAAAATAGTTTAGTGATTGAAATGTACTATAAATGGAGTTAAAGTTTTTTTCTTATTTTTATGTAGATTCAGATCTTAATATTTTGTTTTAATGCTGCTCGTTTTAAAAGTAATAAAAATAAATATCTCTTAATAGGATCCCACAAATTTAAATAAAAATTTAGAACCAATTTTCACGGATTCGGTGCCAGATTTACAATAAATAATTAATGCCATTATCAAGGAAATAATTATAGGATGTATGAAAAAAACGATGCTTTTAGAAGTTTTACACACACACACACACACATATATATATGCATATTAATAAGAAGAAAAAATGCTTGAGAAACAATGGTGGTTTTATAACAGAAATATGTATGTATAACATTCAGAAACAGGCACTTCAAAGTTCATGTACTCAAAACAATTATGCATTTAATTTAATGATGGCTATTGGCTCCCATTGTCTTATTTATATTTTTTAAAAAAATGACTTTTCTTCTCATAATATGAATTATATAACGGGTAATGACATTTAAATTGTAAATATATGCTTAAAATGAAATATTATATTTATACTGATAATGTAAATAACTTCAGAAGTGAAACTTGTAACATATGTAAGGTAACCAGAAAAACTCATTCAGAAATATTTGATGACAAACTGTTACATATAACAATGAAAGTAATGCTAAAGAAGAAAGAGCGGGCTATGTTCTTCTAGAAATAGCTGATCTTTGTTATGTGAAAGTAAGCTTCCTTTGAAATTTTGGGCTGAAGCTATTAATTGTAGTGTCCAGGTATCTAATGTAACACCACGAAAAGGGAAAGGAAACACACATTAAAAATTTGGACAGGTAATAAACAAAAATTAAATCATCTAAAAAAATTTGACTTTGTGGCCTATTCTTAAGTTCGGAAAGTATTGAAAAATAAATTTGAAGTTCCAGGAAGAAGTTGAATTATATGCTTGAATATGCTAGATAAAGGAGAGGATTTCGAATTTATTATATTAAATATAAAAAAGTAATTCCAGATAAATCAGTTAAATTCAATGAATCTTTAAGAGGTAGTTGTTCGTTAGGTGAAATTGAAACAGGGTATATATACATTGACTCGTTTTTTTAATCACTCTCAAAGTAAACGAAATAAATCAAAAAACAGAAAAGTGAGTATCGTCTAATTTTAAAATGAATAATGAGTCTATAGCAATTGAGAATGATAACTCAATTCCCCTTCAGACCATACCATCTCCTCAGACAGGCAGAATCCCGTTCCCGGTACTTGAATTGAATGATGTACAAAATCAAATCCCTACTAGAAGATCGGAAAGACTAAAATCTAAGCTAGTTCATTTAACGGATATTTTACCGAGCTCTTATTTTGAGGCAAAAAATGGTGCTGATTGGCAAAACTAGGAATTAGCATTGGAGAATGAATTAGATTCGTTAGATAAACATAAAGTTTGGGAAACAGTACAAAAACCCTGGGAAATCAAACTAATAAAAACTAAATGGGTGTCCAGTTTACAACAATATGATGCTAGGAAAAAATATAAAATACAAAGCAAGACCTATAGAAGTTGGCTTTAATCAAAATGAAACATAGATTATTCAGAGTCCTATTCACCAGTTGTAAATATTGAACATTTTAGATTGTTAATTGTACTTGAAGCTAAAATAAAAGTAAATGTTAATTTCTTTTACGTAAAATTTGCTTACTTTATAGTGATTTAGAGGAGACTGTTTACGTGTGTTACCTCCACCTGGTTATGAGAAATTAAATGGAAATTAGAAGACTTGTAAATTGAAAAAAAGTATTTATGGTTTGCCACAGTCAGGTAGAAGTTGGTATATAAAAATAAAGTGTGAATTAGAAAAAAAATGGTTTAAAACAATTACCTTCTAATAATTGTGCATGCATTCAGATTGATGATTAAATTGTTCTTATATTATGTGTGCATGTAGATGATTTAGTTATTTTTGTAACAATGTTTAATTGTATGGATATATTCTAAATATGATTAAAAATTTATTTGAAGCGACACTCGATCTATACGTTGTGTGTGATGGTCAGACATTGTACTTATTGTGCGCCATTTTCGTTTTTACCAAATAAGTTTATTTAGTTCAGAAAGCTGTGAAGAAGTTATTTTACAAAAAGAACAGCGATAGTTTAAAACCGTTTGTTCACCAAATTATTTAATGTTAATCATTAACAAAAACAGTTAAGTATTATAAAAATGTATATTACAAAATACAATTAAACATGATTGTAATATATACTCCTGTCCAAAATTAAGGGCACACATACGAAATCTTGGAAAACTGATGAACTAGTCACTGTGTTGCTGTGAAATGTGGCCCAAAGGCGTATTAGAGTGTGAGAAAGAATATAGCAACATAACTATATGGGGACGCTTTTAATTTTAAATTAAGGTAAGAGATATATTAAAAAGTGTGAAATCATGAATCAGTGATAAGGCACTTAATTTATTAAAAGTCTGTCTTATTTGAAGTGTGACCATCGTTCACCGGTATACAAGCTTCGTAACGCGCGGTATTACTGTTTATGAGGGTGTCATTAAATATTTGCGACAACGAAACTCATTCTTCTAAATACACGACTTTTGATTTTTAGAGGTTCTTGGGAAGGGGACTACATTGAGAAATTGTTTTTCCCAGACCATCCCACATACGTTCAATAGGATTTAGATCCAGAGACCTCGAGTTCCAATCCATATGGCGAATATCCCCTTTGTAATGAAATTCATCAACAATGTGAATTCTGTATATATATTTTTTTCGAAGTACGAACTTCTCTGTGCGCTGATATTCATAAAATTATTCCGAAGGGTTTCGAATGTAATAATTGGACATTGACAGTGTTTTGCGAATTACTTATTTATATTTCAGAGTATTTGTTTATTTATTCCTTTTTTCTGACCCCCAATACATTACATATGCGCGCCTAGGTAGAAAACGGGGAGCGAATCAGGTAACTTTAATTGGGCAGTAAAAGGAAAAATTATAAACTGTTCAAATTATACGTATAATTTTATATGGCAAGTTCATAGGGCCATTGGTAATTATTAATGTTATTCTTAATTTAATAGTGTTAAATTAATAATGAAATACATTGTGCGGTATTGATACAGTTATAAGTGTATTATATCAGTGTAAATGTGTATTTTATTTTTTATCATGTCAGAATATATTTTAATTGTTTACTATCAGTCAGTTAATAATTTCTTTTAAAAAAAAATAATTTTTTGTTTTCTACTTTTCAATATGCTTATGCCCCTCTCAAAGAGTTATCACGGCCCCCTAGGGCCTTGTAAGAATACAAGAATTCTGTACGCCCCTCAATTTGAGAAACGCTGTTGTACTTTCTTTACAGTAAAAATACATTTTGAAACATATTCTTAGAATTGTACAAACTTACGTTTGAAATTTTTTGTCAAATAGAATTTTGTTAAATAAATATTTAATAATATTTTAAATTTGCTTATATCACACCGCAAAATGCTTATAAATTCTTCGAACCCAGGGATGTAATTTAATTATGTTTTTTTTTTTTAGAAAATAGATTAGGTAATTATTTTTATATTTAAAGTTTTCATTCACTTGTATTTTGATTCAATTGTATTTTGAATAAAATATAATATAACCTTGGAAGTAGTAGACAATAATAGTGATGGATGTTG